>JAODKM010000043.1:2267285-2289282 GCA_026780845.1 Petrocephalus sullivani
AACATCAAAAGCCTTTTGGAAATCTAAGTAGATGACATCATAGGCCTTCTTATCATCAACTTCCTGAGTAGCTTCCTAGTAATTCGATTTATTTGTTGAGCCAGAAAAAAACTGTAATGTTAAGACTTAAGTGTTCCCTTCATTGAAGAATGGCCTTATCTGTCGATTCGGATTTCGATGAGGGCAGAATGTCAGGGCACAAGGCAAGGGTCACCCTGGACAGGATGCCAGCCAATCACAGGGTACCCTGGACATGATGTCAGCCAATCACAGAACACCACTGGTTAGGGGTTTAATCGTGTTAGTGTGTTTACCTGGCTATGCATATCACTCTATTTCACCAACCAGTTTGTTTTATTGGCATCAGCTGCCCAGAAAATGTTTATCCGTTCAGTTATTATGAGCTTGTGACATTATGCACAAGATATGTCAGCAATGTTCAGCAATGTTCAGCAATGTTCAACTCACATTCCTTCCTGTAGGATCATTGCCCAGTTTTTTTCCTCTGTGCTTTTTTCCCCAGACAAGCCAAACATTGAGACAAACAAGCTTGCAGAATTGGACTGGTCTCGTAGGGACGCCCCGTACTGTGTATTCTATGAACCAGCTGCATGCGTATACATATGCTTGAGCAGATTATTAGCAGTGTGACAGGCTCCATGAGGGGAGGACAAGGCTCGTGTTTTTCATCAAATTAGCATCACATGATGGCCTAAATGTAGAGCAGCTCTTTGACTAGTAAACCTGCAGATGTAATTGAAATACAAATAAAGACAAAGTAAAAAAAAAAGTCCTGGAACAAACAGTTTGGTTTTGTATTAAGGATTCTGATTACTGTCCTTTAAGCCCCCTCAGTTTCTAAAGCGTAAACTTGTATAGTGGCACCTGCACCACAGAGGTACATAACAAGGGAAATTTACAAAACGAATCAGCTGCCAAAATGAACCCGTTACAGTTCCAATGAAATCTTGATATCAGGCCAGTGAAGTCTTGATATCAGGCTTGATGTCATCTTTGCCAAACCTTGATATCATCTTTGCCAAACCTTGATATCATTCACGTGAATTCTTCTTATCACTCCTCAGAGTTCACCAAAGCACTTAAGTTACAGCGCTGTAAATTGTAAGCTATTGAATATAATGTTACCATTTATGTGTGTGTTTTTCCCCACAGAACAAAAGGCCCCAGATATGCATTTCTCAATAACAGCAGCCCATAACAGCCCTGCAGGTGGAACATCCTCCTCTCTCTCTGTCCTTTTCTAGCCTCTGCATGCAACTTCACACTCAGCACTGCTTTCATTCTTTAATATGACTCCGGTTTATAAATGTTTTTTCCTCCCACTTATCCTTAATTTTCATGAAGAATGAACACAATGGAGGAGTTACTATGTATCTGACCAGTGCATCCCATTGCACGCTGAAGGTCATGACCCCGCCCTGCATTACTAAACCTCGCGCTATTTTCTTTGGTTTTTCTTCCGGAGCTGCATCCTGCCTGCCGCACGCCACCCAGCAGAGTGCTGCCCAGGTTCCCTGGAGCCCAAAGGCAAACGCTCGTCTCTTACCAAGGGTTTACGCGAGGCCCGGGGTCCAGCCTGTGGGGTTTCTGAGGTGTTCATCCTTCATGTTACTCGTCTCCTTCCCAGAACCCCCAAACAAACCAAAACCATAATTTCTGAACATCAGTCTGCTCCTTCACAGGCTCAACTGATACTTCATGAAGTGATAGTCAACCAGCATGACAAAGTCATAGAACTCAAAAGATAAAACGTTACTACCTGAACTGAATCTGAATTGAAGCTGTTTTACTCTGCAGCTGCAGATTCAGCTTATGAGCTTTCCTCAGGTGTGTATGTTTGCCTATTAATGATTTGCAGTTTCCCTTCAGTCTGTCCCTGTTTGACCCGGCCACCAAAGACGGTCAGTATGGACATTAGGAGGAGGAAGGAGCCTCTGGGCCAGTGTGCTTCTGGCAGGCTGCCTGATCCGTTTTATCATCACAGACACACGTTTGTGTTCCTGTCTTAGTGAGGACCGGCCGGTCATTTCTATGGGGAAAACCCTAATCCCTATCACAACACCCTTAACCCCTACCCAGCCCTAACCTCAACCATAAGTAACCGAACAAAATGCAACACATTTACAGATATTTATCAAATTAAGTCTGAGGTCCGAAAAAGTGACCTCACTAGTCACGTTTTTTGAGGATCTGCTATATTGTGAGGTCCTTTGATCGTCACAAATATAGCAGAACCTGTACATACATACCAAACGAATGGCATTATCCTCTTAGGATGTCCCGCATTTTTTTTGGAGGTGATCTTTCTGGGGTTTGTACTGATAATGTATGTGACGTCTATCCCACATGAGGGTGGGAGGAGCTATGTGTTTCAGGAGGGATGGTGAGCTGATTATAATTGTTTGTCCAGCAGCCCTTCATCCCCTGCCTGTGTGATTTGGGTGCTGCCCCAGCAGCTCGGACCGCCGGATCGGCTCAGGTCCGTATTGTGTTCCCCCTGCTTTCCGCATCTTTCCCTTCGTTATTTGCTGTTATTTCGGGCCTGGCACCCGTCATTGAGCTATTTTCTACCCCCTGTCCTTCATTCTATATGTTCCTGTGAATATTTGTGACAAAACAATCGCGGATTGTGAGTCCCGCTTCCCCTTTCTGCTAACACAGGCAGAAGTTCACAGTTTTACTTTAAAACAAATTTTTTGGAACTCTGATACATGTCAAGTAAAAATACAAAAAGCACGAAATTGATTATGTGTTGGTGCACTACGTTTGTCACGGAGCTGCCCAGGACCGGTGCTTGTGTAACTGAGGGTTAAGAAATTGGATTTCACAATTTTTCCATTTGGTTCAATTCAATAGACTGGGAAGGAGAATTGTGCTATGCGGTAGCAGGGGGTTACAGTCAGACTTTTATGGGGAGCCAGATCATTGCCAGGCTGCTCTGTCCTCACGGGGACTCTACAGCCGTGATAGGAGGTGGACGACTTCCCTCCATCTCTGTCTCTCATGTTTACATAGCAGCAGCCTGAGTCACTTGTTCCAGCTCCATAAAGTTTGCCAACTACCTAAACCAGCACCCTGGCTTTCCAAGAAATAAGGAGTGCTCCCTGGCTCCGACTGGGGATGTGCCAGTTCAAGGCAGAGCTTGTCAGTGCTATTGACAAACATGCAGATATCTGCATGCTAAAATCATCTACCATCATTTGTGGTTGGGTAGCTTCTTAGCCTCATAATGTCCCAAAATCTAGTAAAAGATTCCAGGTGAACGGTTTAATAAAATGCCTGTTTTGCGGCAAAAATCATGTGCTTTCTTCAGCATTTAATTTTCATGGCACCTTGATTTCTGTCCCTTGTTTATTATGTTATGACTGTCACTTACTGTACTGCTGCCAAAACTTCCTAGCTAGATTCTGCTAGGTAAGACCTGTGTAAGAAATAATTCGTGATTACCTTGATATTGTAATGCATTTTCACAGGGACCTCACAAATGAATAAGCAAGGATGTTACCTGCAGGGAAATACTGTATTGATTTTATTTTTAGGTTTTATTTACATGTTTATGTTTCAAAAAAATGCAGGGAATAATTAGTCATATCAAATAACTTTTTTTTAGTTTATTTTGTACCGTTTTAAGGTGTTCTTTTCCACGAAATGCCACCTTATTGTAGTAATACAAACAGCACGCTCTAGCAAACGACGATTCATCTGGACACCACCGAATGGGCGTTCAAGGTGGGTCAAGGTGTTCACTTACAGTCCAGCTACGTTTTATAAAACCTAATAAATCAAAAGAGAAATGCAAAAACGACAGCTCAATACATCCGCGGTGAGCACAGAGGCTCCTCTGAACTTGCCCCTGAAGTGGTAGCGTATACTTTATAAAGTGACTGTTACGTGTCAGTAATACGGCTCCCTCTAGTGGGCAATTTATGCAACGATATCATGTTAATCATTCTCCCGCCTGGACCGTTGCCTCCGTTCTGTGTCCCTGTCACCGTCCAGGTTTCTGCCCAAGTGTCTGCCCAAGTGTCTGCCCGCCACCCCCCCTGCCGTGTCTCACCGTGCTCTCGCCATTCGCCGCAGTGGATGTGCTCATGGGACTGCGCGAAACAGCTGCTACCGAAAGCCGGAGCAGCAGCCCCTCCCCCACCGCCACAGGGCCTCTGGGGATGCGTAAAGCACAAGCCAAAAAACACAGTATCTATATTTAACTGCCTGCACTGCTCTTCTGGAATGCAGCCCCTGCATGCCGGCGTCCAGCCCACTGCATTCAGGTGTAACCCCAGGGTTACACAAAATTTCTATAGTTTTAATATTAGGAAATAAAAAAAAACCTGAGTGATTTGATGTACCTAAAAATCTGAGTGAGGCACAAGGCTACTGGCCTGCTGTATGTTTGGCTCAGTGTGATCAGCAGGTCTCCAGGTCGAGCCTCGGTAGAACAGTCACATGTCTGCGGGCCCTTGGGCAAGGCCCTTCACCCCCAGCTCCATGGGCACTGCTGCAGATGGCTGCCCTTTCCTGCCAAGCTCGCGCTCACCTACACGTGTGTCATGGAGAGCAAGATGGGGTCGGTGAAAAGCTATTTTCGCCTTCGGACCAACCTTCAGTGCGAGTTGAAGAGCTTCAGGATGTGTCAGTTGCTCACATCCTGAGATTCGACCCTGCTACCAATGAGTCACAAATTCCAGCTTTTGCCCTTAACGTTGAAATAGAGTCCTAATAAGACATTTAAACCCACACCCATTTTGTGACATTTGCAAAGGGCAAAATTCAGGTTGCAAACTATAACAGCAACTCAGTAAGGAGCAGAGATGGCAGACAAGCAGGAGTGTAATAGCAAGGGAGAGGCCAGTGTCCACCCCTGTGTGTCAGCTGTGGGGAAATGCTTTTTTTAACCGGCTCCAGGATAACAACCTTTGCTTGGAGAATGGGAAGGTTACTGGGCTTCCAGCTCCGACACCGGCTGCCCTACTGATTCTTGACTGAAGAGGTCGCCAGTGAGCCTCTGCAAGTTACACAAATACAATAAACGCTTTCCGATGTATTACTAACTGTAAGACTAACGTCTTCACAGTGTAACAAATGTAACGTAGAGTCTTGCGAACAAAAGCACATGAGTAATCTGTGGCCAATCATAGTGATGAATCTTTTGATCGGGTATGATATAATCGTTGTGTTGTTTACTTAATGTATATATATAAATATGGATTTTAACGAATTGATGTTGAGTGGATTCTGTGGAAATTCGAAAATATCAATATCAGTAAAATACCATCGCGCTTGTAGTCTCACATGATGCTAGTGCTGAGCTTTGTTTCGATGGCAATGACATTTACGGACTCCCGCAAAGTCGTAGGCTTCGGGAGCGCCGCGACCGTAAGTGGGTTAAATGGCGATTACGTAAGAAAGCGACTCAGAGCCACCCGAAGCGGGCGCCCGGTTCTGGGTGAAGCGCAAAGAGTGCTCACTGTATTGGGGAAACATACCCGTTTAACATCCTATGCGTCCTCTGGCTCTGTGACTATCATGTGTGGAGGGAGACAATCTTCAGTCACTGGTGCCCACCGAAGCAGCTCAAAAAAAGTAGTTAAATAAACCGTAGAATGCGTTTTGAGATTAGGGTGCTAAAAGTCAGAACGCCCACTTTACTGAAGATCTTTTATACCATCGGTAACTATCAACCGCTAACAATAAGATAATACGCGTTTTGGGTGCTGCTTCGGCTGTCTTTTTGGAGAAATATTCATAAAATCGTCCCTGAGCAACAGCGAGATAATTAACATAACGTTATGTATTTCTTTGACGAAAACCGCACAGGCGTAGGCAGGCTGCCCTACAGTATTCTAACACTGCATTCCCCACCAACAACCAGAGGGGGTGCCAAAGCACCCCTGCTTCTAGCTGTTATGAATGTTCTTCCCCTGCTCGTTGAGATTACATGTTCTGCCCTCCCTGCTGCTCTTGGTAACCCCCGTAGGAAGAGTGGTAAAACGCCACTAGACAGTGTAAAGTTAGCTGACACATCACACAGATCTGCCTTGGCGAAGACTGACAGTCAACAGCCTCCCTCGAGCTAAGATTAAGTGATAAATCACAGGCTGTCTGAACCGTGGGACTAAAAGGGCTGAATGGAGGAAGGAGGAGATGACTGTCCATGTCAGAGATCCCCCCTGGAGTAAGCTAATATAGCAGTCCATCTCCCTTTTCTATCCTTCTTCCTCCTGTAGTGGTGGTAGAAATCGCAGCTTCTTGGTGGCCCTGGATTGCAGAAGCTGTCGGAAGCTTTTTGGGAAACGGGAGAAAGGAAGCTGATTGAAGGGACGGCTACAGAAAGGCAGATGGAGAAAGAGAGGGAGAGATGAGAGAGATGTGATGTAAAGATACAGCTGCTTAACACACTTGATATGTCCAGATGTTGTGCGAGTGAAATTAGGGCGCGGAGCATAGTTTACGTGACCAGCCACTGGCTGTATCACGCGGACATAACTCCAAAGACCTCACTTCACCTCCTAAAGCAGATGGAGCCTCAGAATGGTAGCTTGCCAGGTTTGGGATGGATTTCACTTAATGCTCCGTGTTTCTCAGTGACTGCTACTTTCATGCTGGGACAGAGATCAGAGCGGCTATGATGAGTGTCGTCACACTGACAAACTCGGAATCCATTTGCTGAGAAAAATTGCGGAAGCTGAATCGTTATTGCTAGATCAGAGTCAGCTGCCATTCGAAGGTAGATCAGGTGCAGACGGACTGCTGGAGAAAATCCAGAATTGTAAGATCAGAAATCAAGCATGCAGTAGAGAAGCCAAAATCGATCCCAGATGCTCAGACTATAACTCGATGAAGAGAGACAATCAATACAGAGGTGAGACTTGAGAGGTGAGAGGTGACAGTCCCAAGGGTTTAAGTTTGTGATCGGTAACACCCTGAGGAGTATACCATTCTGCCGAGGGGTTCACTGGTGAGATTTTGACGACTGAGAGGGCGTGACCAGTATAGATGGTTTAATTTGATTAGGTTAAAGGCAGGAGTAACAGACATGCTGACAGGAGTAGTAGCAGAAGTAGTTTAGGCAGTGGTAGTAGTATTGGTGATCTCCACTCTGTTGTGATTGTCCTTGCACAGTTTTTACGTCTGTGTATATGCAGGGTGTGATGCAATGAAATTATAAAATTAACGTTATGGTATCCGGGGGGGCTATAACCTCAAGTCTTCTCGAGTCATAGGGTCCAAGTCAAGTCCATGTCTCGCGTCATCTGCCCTCAAGTCCAAGTCAAGTCAGCACATTTTTCTGAGTCGAGTTGCAAGTCAGTGACTCGCGTCCCCACCTATTTATGTCTCTCCGAGGTCCTGGGTGTCGCTCTACTGGCCTTGAAATGGGGCTCTTCTGCACACAGAAGCTGCATTATTCAACAATTGTGGGCTGGGGAGCAGGCAGTACTTAGCCTGCCTGTCTCTTTGAAATAAAAGGCAGATGGCCTACAGTAAGTGCGTGTGGTAAAAATAAACATTCAGGGGGTGTTCTTACAAAACAAATCCCCTTTTTTTCTTACTGAGCATACCAAAAAATGTGCTTCCTATCAGATTCAATCTTTTTATGCCAGGTTTAAGCGATACCTCCCCAGCCATGGGGTAACTCTCTCAGTCTCTCGCTCTCTGTCTCTCTCTGGCTCTGTCTCTTTGTCTCATTTTCCCTCCCTCTCTCTCAAACCAGCTTAGGGACAAGGGACTAATGGGAGATGTATCTGTGTGTGTGTACAGTCCCACGGAGAGACTGTCCCCACCTTGGCAGCATTATTCAGCCATTTGTAGGCAGTTCTGTCTCTCTGTGTCTGTTCCCAGCTCTTATTGTTTCCAGCCGTACTTGTGCAGGACTGTTTTTGTTTCACAAAACAAAGACTTCAGATTGCTGTTAAAAAGGGCCTTGATGCCTCCAGCCCCTGTGTGGAGGGCAGTGGCTCATGCAGAAGGAATCAGCTGGAAGACTGAAACATTTTGTACAGAATGGCAGCTGTGTTTTAAATACAGAACGGGTTCTGAGAACAGGACGGCACGTAAGTGACAGCCGCAGTCTCAGCCCGGACCACTGGCTCCTTCTGTGTTGAGCAATAAAATGCTGTGCTCCGTTTGGAACTAATATTTACAATATTTACAAGGTGGGTGTCCCCCCCCCCCAAACAATATTACCCTTATGTCATTATGGACCTTGGGGGAGGGTGGTGTTTCGTCCATCTCCAGAAGGTGCCAACTGATGTGTGCACGAATGTACGTACTAATGTTTGCACTAATTTCTGCACTAATGTGTGTACTAATGTGTGCACTAATTTCTGCACGAATGTACGCACTAATGTGTGCACTAATGTGTGCACTAATTTCTGCACTAATGTGCGTGCTAATGTGTGTACTAATGAGTGTACTACTTTCTGCACTAATTCGCGTACTAATGTGTGTACTAATGGGTGCACTATTTTCTACACTAATGTACGTACTAATGTGTGCACTAATTTCTGCACGAATGTGCGTGCTAATGTGTGCACTACTTTCCGCACTAATATGTGTGCTAATGTGTGCACTACTTTCTGCACTAATGTGCGTGCTAATGTGTGCACTACTTTCTGCACTAATGTGTGTGCTAATGTGTGCACTAATTTCTGCACTAATGTGCAGACCTATAGCTAGAAATGAATTTCAATGGCTGTCTGAAAGATTTTTAGGGGTGTTCAAATTCATTATTTGACAATGTAGCTACATACCTGCTACTGTCACCAGAATGTCCTCTGACACGTGCAATAGCCCGTGCACAATTGTGTGCTCAGTAATGCACGGGTATCGCATGCAGTACTACTTTCATTAATGTGTGGAAATGTGTTGAAAGGGATACGGTGTGTGTGTGCTGACGTTTTAAAAAGGAGTTGGCAAAGGATCTGAAGGTGTTTCAAACACAACCAGACAGGAATATACTTCTAAGCCTCAGTGTCTTCAAATTAGAACTCAAATGCTGTGAACTTTCAAGGAAATATTGTGTTTTGCAGGAAAATACTCCAAAAATAAAGTAATTTTCTGCAAGAAGGATCAGTTAATAAGTGATACGTTGAAAGTTCAGTTGACTGTGAGTGGCAGCTGTTAGCAGTAAGCGTATTTATCCTGGTTGCTCATAGACAGCCCACGCTAATAATACTGCTGTCATTGACCCATATTACTAGTGAACTCGTTCAGGGCCGTCTCTCTATTTCCGCCTGAACTGAAGATGAAGGCTGGTCCCTCAAACAGGCCTTGCCCAGTCCACCTGGGACGTGGGCTCCGTCTGCTTTACCAACCGCTAGGTTTGCGCTGATGGAGAGACCTTGTTTCTGATGAGCTCCTTCATACTAAAAATACTTGGCGGAGAGGCTGGGGGCCCACTTTTCATAACCTCTCAGGCTCTGTATCCCAAAGCAGGGGGGAGGAGGGGCTTCCATTATTAAGGACATAGGCTGTTACAGGGGCTTGTCTTTTTTTGTCTTTGAACATGCAGTGAAGGAATATCGCATTTTACAAGTACAAGCATGTCTAGGATAGCAGTTATCATGGGGATTATGGAGTCGGGGTCGTGATTCATGGATTGGCTGGTTCAGGTTTTAGTAGGTGAATAATGTGCTTGAAATAACAAACTACAATAATGATATTCAGTTTGATAAATATGCTAATGATGCAGACTGCATAGGTGTCACCTTAGCAGAGGAACGCCGAGGACGTTCATGTGTTCTCCTTCCTGCCCAGCCCTGCTCTAAATCTCTGTCCAGAGCCTCCCTGAGCTGAAGAGCAGGGGAGCTGTTGGGTTATAATCACCTCTCATAGCTCCTGAGCCAGTCACCAGCCCTGGTGGTAGGACGCTGGGGCCCTGAAGGCAGGAGAGGGTCAGCCTGGACGATGCTGCTTATCAGTGTCCGGCTGGTGCTCCTGGAGTGGAGGAGTGGCCATTGCAGAGCAGAAGCGTTATCTCTATCGTCCGGGTAAAAGGCGGCTCCTCACTGAATCTGCCAGCCCAAACCATCAGCGTATCTAACAGCCCGTCTGAGTCGCCTTCATGTTCTTGGACCTGACAGAGGCACTTTGCTGAAGAGTGTGGGTGTCTTTACGGCAGCCAGGCTCGCCTCCGGCGGTTCGGGCCGCACGGAGCCCTGTCAGGGAGTTAAGAGGCTGCTGTTTTGCTCTTTCTTCTCCCAGGATAACTGCCGCTCTGGAGCAGGCGGGCGGGCGGGCAGGCGGCCAGGCGGGCAGCCGTCAGAGTGCCTATGGGCTCCCCCGCTCGCCGTCAGTCGGGGGGTTACCGACGAGCCTCTCTTTGTCTTCCAGCTCAATAAACACACGCTGGAAAGGGGAATGGATTCAGGAAGGAAGGGGCTTCAGCCCGTGACATGAGGGTCGGCAGTCAGAGCTTTGTGGATTAAAACAAAAACTGTTTATTTCTTCATATCAGTTTTTCTACTGCTAAGTCATCTGAGCTCTCAGATTGTTTTTGTCCTGCTTTTGAAGATCATGTTTTTTGTGTGTTTGGTGGAGGATGTAGGCAGAGTGCCGGTGTGTGTGTGTGTGTGTGTGTCTCTTTTCCCTGTCGCTACGTTGTCAGTGTTCTGGCTCAAGCTGTTGAATTTCAATATCTCTCTGCCCCTGCATGTGTCATGGTACAGGGTGCCATTTTCCCTCTCTTCCTCTCTCTGTTTATCTGCGGGTAGCGTGGATACTGGGTTACCATGGCGATGGCCAATGCAAGCATCATAGCCCCCCCCCACTCCCCGCCTGTGTCTGTATCAGTCAGTCAAGAGCCAACAAATCAGCTTTATTTGGTTGAGCAGGGAACAGGAATCCAATTCCCCATACAGTACTGCAGCCCAAGCATGTGCAGATCCAAGGTTGTGGAGCAATTAGCCCCTAGCATGGTATTGTTCTACCTCAGACCCTGAACACTTGACAAGGGAGTCCCTGAGCACCTGGAGTGGGAGACTCTGAGCACTTTGTGTGGGAGAGGCTGAACACCTAGGGCAGGAGACCCTGAGCACACAGAGCGGATGACCCTATAGAACATTACAGTGCTAGTATTTTCTGATCTACCAGGGGACAGTGCTGAAGTTATACCTGAGAAGGATACTACGCTTTCATTGGTTTCAAGTTGTTTTGGAACTGTGTTGTTTTGGTTTCTTAAAACTGTCTGTGTAGGCTTCTGCGGGGTCCGCCGTTTCTCGATGTGGGAACGTTCCTGAGCTCTTCCTAAGGATACAATCTCCACATGTTTGTGTTTTCAGCTGCCATCTTTTACTGGTTTCCATAAGTTTTGAAGTTCAGCATTTAACAAAAACCAGCATTCTGTAAATCCTGACCGCACTGACTCCACAGTAGATTATACGCCTCAGTTACTTACTGTCGTTAAAGGTCTTTGGCTCCCTGGATCAATAATGGTTTCTACTCCATCCTCTGAAACACGCCGTTTTAGTTTATTTTTTCCATCTTTCTCTCCTGCTATTGGCTGGGGCGGGTGGGTCTGCTTGGAATACAAATGCAGCACTATCATTCTCGCCTCTCTGCCACTCGTGCAGGCTCTCTCACCCGCTCGCTCACACTCGCGCTCTCTCTCCTCCCCCGTGCCGCTGTACTGCGAGGCGGCAGGCACAGCGATTCGCGCAACTCAGTTAATTAGACTGTTGTTGGGTGTTTGAGGCAGGCTTCGGGTGAAGGTCCTTCGTCCGGCTTAACGAGAGAGGGGAGGGGCAAGAAGACACGGAATTGCACTTGTTTTTAGCAGGTTTGCGGCTGTAAAGCCTTAGCCTAGCTTCCAGCGTGGCGTAAGACAGGGTAGAGAGTGGTTACTTTGGGCTTAGCGGACAGGAAGCTGCAGAGAGGATAGGAGACACGAGACCTGGGCTGGGAGAACCTGAGCACCTGGAGCGGGAGACCCTGAGCACCGGGAGCGGGAGACCCTGAGCACCTGGAGCGGGAGACCCTGAGCATTTTGGGGCATGAGACCCTGAGCACCTGGAGCGGGAGACCCTGTGCGTGAACTGACGGCTGTTTCCCTTCACCTCAGCCAGATATGGCCTCGGCATAGGAGTCCTGCAGAGTCTACGGTAAGAATGCAGGGTGGATGGAAGGAGTATAAGCTGATATGGGGTATTGTCTGCAGCATGGGTTTTTAAGGACTGCCCTGTATCTGCAAGGATCAGGATGCTCAACTGATGGACATCCGAGGGTCTGGACTGGAGCTGCAGTCAAAGTGTCCCCCCCCCCCCCACACCCAGGTCGGTGCTGGTTGGATTCCCTGAAGAGCTTGACTAATTACCCAGCAATCACCTCTTATTCGCTGTCCCAGTTCCCTGCCCCCCTCCCCGCAGCACGCCAGTGTCAGGCATGGGGGTGGACCGGTGCGCGCATGGTGTGGGGGGGCTGGCTGGGGGAGATGCTTAGCATGATCTGCCCCAGTTAGCCGTGCGCGAGCTAACGAGCTAGCAGGGCTGGCTTCAGCAGGACAAATGGGCCAAGTGGACAGGGACAGTCAGGCGGATGGGGGGACCGAGGAAGCTGCAAAGACAACCCCCCCCCCCAATGCCAGCTAAGAATAAAGTGGGACATATGGCTGCTGGCTTCTCATTTCATGCTACAGTGCAAAGAGATCAACGGGGATCTTGAGCCAGTCGTCCTTCTGCTATGACATCACTCGCAGTTTCCTGTGCTCTGGTGGCTGTGCTATGACATCACTCGCAGTTTCCTGTGCTCTGGTTGCTGTGCACTTCTCAGTGGTTGCAGTTATACGTCTACATGTCTTCTCACTCTCTCTCTTTTTCCACTCACCACGTCTGTCTCCTCTGTGCTCCCTCTGCCCCACATTCGTGAGTCAAGGAGCGTCTTCCATATGAGAGGAGACGTCTATTGACGAGATAGTGTTCGTTCAACTTCTTACCAGAGTCAGAGACAGTCTCCCGATGGTTGTCCCGCACTCATAATTGCCTCTGCTTTTCTTTATTGATACTCAATAGCTGTGTTGAAGTACTTGACCTTGGGAGGCTTGGGATGTCCTGTTAAGTATGTAGAGCAACCCCAGAATCTTCATTTGATTGAACATTTGCCCCTTTTATTATCACTAATCAAACCAAACATCATTGAGTTCAGCTGCTGGAATTCAGGAAAGCCCTGGAGTTTAGGAGATATTTTCACACGTCTTGGAAGTCCTACATCCTCGACCTCGTCCCACACGCATGCCGTTGCTCCCCCCCCCGCGCGCGGGGGTCCGCTTGGGCTTCTGTTGGCGCCTCTCCTCCGCAGTGACAGTTACAGGATGTTCCTGCCAAGCGTCTCGCCAGCTGGGCTTATAAACGCAGCCCAGTGCGCGCTTCAATCACACATGCAGGGCTCAGCCTCATGTCCTATTCATCCTCCCTACGTGCTCTCCCTCTCTCCCGGACGGAGACGGGCCGGGCCGTGGCGCGCGGCGTCCCGACCGCGGCCCGCCCCGTCTCGGCCAGGCGCAGGTAACCGCGGGGATTCGGCTTAAATTCGGGAATCTCCACCGCCGACCCGTTATGGAATATGCCTCCGGTCGGGGCTGCTCGCTGACTGCCGCTCCCTCGTCTTTCCTAAGCTTGCCGACGGAGGACAGGATGGCGGAGCTGAAGCCCGGTGTGAAGAGCAGCACCTTCATTCTACCCTGCTTCCTGTTCGTGGAGGTGAGTCCCGCGGCCGGGTGGGCGTGCGTGTGTGCGTGAGGAGCGGCCGTAGCCGAGGTCGCGGTAAATGGGTCTGTTATGTAGGATGAAAGCGCCCCGCTGTGTGCTCTGCTTCCTCCCGCCTCACACAGGCTGCTCTTATTTCCATCAGCTTTCAAGTTGCCCTTCAGCACCGGTGTGAGGGCTACGGCCTCGCTTCCCACGCCTTTTCACAGAACCCCCCCCCCAAACCTCGCAGGATGTCGAGCGACATTCGCAGCCCGCCGCTAATTTGATGCCTGTGATGATCGCAGGGCTTGATCAGCCCGCAGTTTTAAAGCCGGATTTCTTACCGTGGCTGCAGGAAGCTTTGAATCTCTCTTCGAATCTTGGGTTTTTCATTCGCCTGCATTTAATTCCTCTGAAAGCAATGAATATCCAGCAGAGGAAGAAGCTGTTTTTGATATTCAGTAGCTAATGATTGACATTTGTAAAAGAAATTTACTTGATCTGTAATGAGAGCTTTTGAAGGATCTGGCAAAAACTAAAGATCCCCAAAGTCAGTGATGCGTGGGGACAGGTGGCTGCATGCAGGTCTGCGCTTTCCGGCTGCAGCCGTCCTTAGTCATCGCATGAGCAGGGAGGTTAGGCTCTTTAATGGTGCATTCAATGGTGCCTATTTATGGTAAATTGTTTATACACCAGTGTTTCCCAACCCGGTCCTCGGGGACCCACAGCCGGTCCAGGTTTTCCTCCCTCCCGGCTCCCTGCCGGACAGTCCGGTTTTGGACCAGGAGCTTGGTGAGAGCAAAAACATGGACCGGAGGGCCTGATTGGGAAACACTAGTCTGGACTTGGGGAAGCACAGCAGCCAAGTGGATTCCACACCCCCGCGCTCCTCTGTGTGTGTGTGTGTGTGTGTGTGTGTGTATGGCGCTCTCTTCCCGTGTCATGCCATTTGCCTCCTGACACCGGGTTCCTCCTACAGTCCGAGGAGATAGAGTTGGGTTGATTGGTTTGTAATTTCCGGTGGCGAGTGTCTGCATGTGTGTACGTGCCCTGAGACAGACTGGCAGCCCATCCAGGGTGTTTCATACAGCTTCCACCCTTTCACCCATCAACCCATTCATCCATCTTGCAACTGCTTCTCTGAAGCCGTGGGCGTTGGATTTTAGTATTTGCATGTTTTCCCAGCTCTGCGTGGGCTTCTGCCGTGTACTCTGATGTCCTCCTACAGCTCAAAGACATGCCAATTTAAGTTGTGGAGCGTCAATACCAGAAATCAGCACTCGTTATGGGTCATGAAAACCACCAGGGGGCAGTAGTGTTTCACCTAAATGTAGATTCATTGCCTGTCAAGCAGTTAAGTCAAATTACGTTTGCTTTTCTATCAAGCTTTTACGTACTAAATGTACATTACGTCTGTTAGCTTAGCTGAAAGGTTTTACCTAACCCTAACCCTAGTTAACCTGGCTCGAGGGTACTAGAGCAGGAGAGCTTGGAACCGCAAACTTCTGCATAGGAGAATTAACCACAGTACTTTCTATTAATCTTATAGGAAAGGAAGATATAAAGCATATTAAGTTAATCTTCACCTTGGCGCTGTGGGCTCATCTGGTGATTGATGTCCAGTTTAGATTGGGATACACACACACGCACACACACACACGCAGGTTTGTAATTCTATCTTTGTGGGGACTGTCCATTCATTTCTATGGGGAAAACTCTGATCCCAACAAAACAACCTTTACCCCTACCCAGCCCTAACCTTAACCATGAGTAACCAAACGAAATATGAGACTTTTGGCATTTTTAGTTTTTCGATTTCAATCACAGATCTTTGTGAGGACCTGAAAACATAAGCCACACACACACGTTTGCATTCATATGTTTGTGGGAACTCTACATTCATTTCTATGGGAACCTTAACCCTAATTCAACAATGTCACCCTTAACCCCTACCCATCCCTAACCTTAACCATAAGTAACCAAGCAAAGTACAAGACTTTTGGCATTTTTAATTTTTTTATCGCAGTCAGAGATTTTTTATAAAACTAAGTTCCCCCTTGTGGGGACCCAAAACGTGATCCTCACCACCGCACAATAACATATATTGACGCGTCACGAATGAAGGGCTAGACTCCCCGACACTCACATCCTTGCACTCTGAAGCTCTGGTTCCTGCTAGTGTACACCTGTTTGAACACCACATGGTGTTGCTTCATTCCGATTAGCAGCAGGACTAAGACAAGCCCACCCACCCCACCCCTCCATAGCACAGTCACCCGACTGACGCACTAACAAGTAGGTGACACACTGCAATTACCATGTCGCTGCTTCGATTGGCAAGAGCTGTACAGCCGTCACTGTGACCCCGCACAGGAGCCACTTGGGGCTGGAGGAGGTGGCAATGACACCGTACTGACAGCGGGTGGCGTGGCAGTTGGACACCTGGATCTGTGCCCTGAAAGTTCACGGTGCCCTCTGGTAATTTGGGCCAGGCACTTACCCCGAGTGAGTCACCCAAATATAACCTGCATAAAATCATAGTAAAGGAATAGCAGCAGACCTCACTGTAGCTCATGCCGAGTGCAGCTTGACATCTTTCCCTGAGAGACACATTTGAAACATAATTAAACCTCTAACAAAAATGAGTCTCTTTTAAATGCGATGTAATTCCCCAAGGAGAGGCCGACACAGTCATGACAGCAATGTGTGATGCGGGCGTTGCAGGCCGCTGCGGGTGGCAGCACGTCTCCTTAACATGAGCCCCATTAGCCGATTAATGGTGTAATGCTTTAAGTCCCGTGTAATCCCTCTGTAAGTACCCCGGGTAGGGCTAGAGGGATGGGAGTGCTCTAAAAGCCCGGCGACTGGGTAAGATGGGCGGAGGAAGATAGATGGAGGCGTTTAAAGGGGGAGTTTTTGGGAGACAGGGCAGGGCAGGTGGTGGAGCATTCGGAGGCAGGGCAGGGCAGAAGGGCGGAGCATTCGGGAGACAGGGCAGGGCAGAGGGGCGGAGCATTCAGGAGATGGGGCAGGGGGCGGAGCATTCGGGGGCAGGGTAGAGGGCGGAGCATTTGAGGGCTGGGCATGGGGCGGAGCATTCTGGAGATGGGGCAGGGGGCGGAGCATTTGGGGGTAGGGTAGAGGGTGGAGCATTTGGGAGACTGGGGAGGGGGCGGAGCATATGGGGGCTGGGCAGGGGGCGAAGCATTCTGGAGACAGGGCGGGGCAGGGGGGAGCAGAAACAGGCTCCAGGCTCTCGATCCCCTCCAGATCACATCGCTGTCTTTCTGAGTGGATCCAGATCACAAACCTCTTAAGGCTTCCCACTGCCCCGCCGTTCTGCCACAAAATGGTCGCTGTTAGCACGTTAGCGGCTCTCCGCTTTTCCCTCGTCCGTCCGCCACCTCCCTCCCTTTCACTTCTTAACACCCAAGAGGTGTCGAAAGCTCTCTGCAGCTCTGTGCCCTGCTCATCCTCGTTACCGCCGCCTTGCGGCACTAATTCATTAACTGACCCCCAGGCCATTTCCCTCCCCCGTTTCCTCCACAGTGTCTCGCTCTCTATCTCTCTCTGGATCATGCTTCTGCTGGCCTTTATTTCACCTCAATCCCACAACGTCACTGTTATGTATTTGTCTCTATGCGCCCAGTAGCCACAGATTCCTGATCAGAGGTGCTTATGAGTGTTATTTTCAGACAATGAAATGGTTTGCTGGATTGACAGGATGGATTTTCTGGTCGGAGGGGGGCGGGGTGCCAGTCGTCCTCAAGGACATTTATTTGAGTGTTAAAAAGGAAGAAAATGCAAATACACAGAGAAGTGGTGTGATGGGCACAGCTCAGCAGTTAGTCATGGATCCTGGATCACACCACATCCCTGTGTCTCTGAAAGAAGTGTTTGGGAGTGTGTGGGTATGTGTGTGTGTCTGTTATGTATGTATTACATTGTGGGGACGAAATGACAGTGCTTAGCTCCACATCAGTGCCAAGGTCAGTGTCAGTGCCTAGCTCGATGTCAGTGCCGAGCTCCATATCACTGTCGTGCTCTATGTCAGTGCCGAGCTCCGCATCAGTGCCGAGGTCAGTGTCAGTGCCTAGCTCGATGTCAGTGCCGAGGTCAGTGTCACTGCCGAGCTCGATGTTAGTGCCAAAGTCAGTGTTGGTGCCGAGCTCCATATTACTGCCGTGCCCTATGTCAGTGCTGAGCGCCACGTCAGTGCCAAGCTCCATGTCAGTGCTGAATGCTATGTCAGTGCCGTGCTCTATGTCAGTGCTGAGCACCATGTCAGTGCCGTGCTCTATGTTAGTGCCAAGCTCTGTGTCAGTGCCGTGCTTGATGTCAGTGCTGGGCTCGATGTCAGTGCCGAGCTCCATATCACTGTCGTGCTCCACGTCAGTGCCGAGGTCAGTGTCAGTGCCTAGCTCGATGTCAGTGCCAAAGTCAGTGTCGGTGCCGAGCTCCATATTACTGCCGTACCCTATGTCAGTGCTGAGCGCCACGTCAGTGCCAAGCTCCATGTCAGTGCTGAATGCTATGTCAGTGCCGTGCTCTATGTCAGTGCTGAGCACCATGTCAGTGCCATGCTCTATGTTAGTGCCAAGCTCCGTGTCAGTGCCGTGCTCTATGTCAGTGCTGAGCACCATGTCAGTGCCGTGCTCTATGTTAGTGCCAAGCTCCGTGTCAGTGCCGTGCTTGATGTCAGTGCTGGGCTCGATGTCAGTGCCAAGCTCCGTGTCAGTACTGCCCTTGGGTGATGTTTGTGTGGGACTAGGTAGGGAGCAGAGGAGCCTCTGTTTTTTTTTTTTTTGGGGGGGGGGGCTAATGGAGAGAGAGTGCTTTCAAAGAACAGCAAACTGCTCTTCTGGTGGAGAACCTTCTAATGTTCCTTGGGGCCCAGCTGAGCCTTATGGGAAGAGACGGCTGTCTGACTACATAACACACATCAGGAAATGGCTGGGGAAATGCTTGCTCTCTTTCGCTTGCACACACACACAGACACAGGCAAAGCTGGTACTCTGTGTGTTTGTAGATAATAATACTGCCGGAATAATAATTGTTTTCAGAACAATAGCTACAGTCAAAATGAGAATTACAGCCACCCCTAAACATTCTTCAGGGTTAGTGGTGAAGGATATCTGTGAATGTGAATATTTATAAGTAGTACATGTATCCGTTATTAAAGATGCAAAATCAACAGCACTGAAAAGTTTTAAAGTTACTGTGATAAAAGCACACTGGGACCGCATACACATGAGTGAGGCTGGCTACCCCACCAAAGATGCACGGCGTACCCAAGCCAAGATCTGCAGATCCCACAATTCTTAATTTAAATATTAAAAATTAAAAATACGGCATGCACTTACATTAACAAATGTCTAATTACACTAATATATATGATTTTATGCGCTCCAAATCATCTCCAGTATTGTTTATATGCATCATCCAAAAAAGTTCTCATTTTATTGTTCACGGTTAACGCGGGAATAACTGAAACCATCAATGCAGAGCGACTGTATGGCGAAAATGAGAATTATACTCATAACAAGAGCTGTATTGATAACTGTAGTCACAATGAGCCGTAGTCTAGAGCTGGAGTTATGGCTGCTGCCAGGATGTAGGTGGATGATGGGCTGTCTGCTGGCGGCTCAAGGGCGCCCCACTGTGGCGGCTAAGGGCATAGCAGCCATGAAAGGGGGGTGGGGTCATTCATCTGCAGGGGGCTTCAGAGGCACTAGGGGGTCAATCGGGACAGATGAGGAAGGAGTTAGGGGGGAGGTGTTGTCAGAGCACGAAAGCCACCTCGCATTACCGATTATGGTGTGGTTTAAACAACGCATGCCCATTTGGACATGTGACCGATTTATTTACACAGCTCGTGGGGATCGCCAGATGGTGCGCTGATTTATTTTGGGAGTATGGCTATGGCTGGCACGAAGCAGCGTTCCTGTAGATGTCATAGGCCGGAGCGGAGCCTGGGGGCGGTGCTTCTGACGGCGCGTCCGCTTTCTGCCCCATTCTCTGCGGTCCATCTCTGCAGTCCATCCTGCCGCCTGGTGGGCCCAGACGCTGTGCTCAGACAGTACGAGCTCCGCTCGTCCCGCAGACCAGGGCCCTTAGGGCATGGACAGCGAGCCGCAGCTCCACTGTGATGTGGTATGATGCTGATCTCGCTGACGCTCAGTAATCCTGACGTAGCTCGATATGCGGGTTCTCCCCCCGGCCCGAAGCCCCTGACGTTCCTCTGCTGTATTAGAACAGGATGGCACTCTTGGAGCAGAATTTCAGTAGCTTTATAAAGGGTATAACAGTGGCGGCTGTCATGCATCTGGCGTGACTCTCACACTTTCAGACGCGAGAAATCTTACGGCAATCGCAAGGCAAATCTTACGGCAAACTCCATTATAAACCTGAAATTAGCTACTTCAAAAGCGTTGTGGTAGTTTGCAAACCCTACAGATTATTTACAAGGTAATATAACTCTTACATACATGTAAATGTCTGTGCAAACTTGTCAAATTGAAAATCTCCCTCCAGCCTGCTGACCAAAGTTGGCAGCTCTGCAGTGGATAATATTCTGCATATTATGTTATTATGAAATTACTACTATGGTGCCTGTTCCTCAATGTTCCTGAAATGCGTCCCAAACTCTAATGGAGGATGCTAGAGACTAAGCTTTGAGGTCTGTTCTAGAATTTGCATTTGAAACCTCCTAGTTGATAGAAGTGGAATTCGGAATCTGACTGGAGAATTTGCAATTAGAATCTGCTGAGGACCTTCTGTCAGTGGTGAGCCTTGCAGCCCGTGCGCAGAGGGACGCGGGCTCCAAGCCGAAAGCGTGCTGAAACAGCACACGTTCCAGATTGCGATTCATTTTGGATGGACGTCTGGTGCATCGCACCGAGCACCGATGCGCACAGGTGGCGAGCATCCTCTCAAACGTCAGGGAATCCTTTCCGTTTCCACGGCAGCAGCGCGGCTGGAAAGGGGGTAGATTTTCTAGATTGCCGTGAGAGTCACAGCGCGTCCCACTCCTCAGCCGTGATGTGGCAGCGCGCTCCGACACCCGATGATTCATATTATACGGGGCTGTGCTTCGGTCGTCTGAACAGGCCGGAACATGACGCAAGGATGCAGGAAGGCGTCCAGGAAGGGGCCATTTTAGGGCATATAGTACTCTGGGTACGAATAAGCTTAATAATTACATGCTTATACACACCTAGAGATACATGAGGTGTTCCATTCAGGAAGTAGGGAAGAGGTTGCATCTTATTAGCTGTGAATTACTTAAATAAAACATGGGAAATATGGTTGACTCACTGAGCAAGCGTATAGCCAATCAGCACTAGAGTATCTGGCCAATCAGAAGAGATAGGGAAATGTTTAGGAAGAGATCAAGGATATGATGCTAATGGACGGTTTGGGGTGGAATGTGTCACGGGTAAGAAACAGTCCCTCATTCAACTTGCGGGTTTAGAGCTACAGCTAAGCAGGGAATAGGCCCAGTGCAGGCAGGAGTTCCGGAATGCATAACCAGGCCTCCGAGTTTAATATTTAGGTCACTGCAAGCAGCATTTGACTGGTATCCAGAACCATCCATGGGCGTCTTATTAATAAGCAAGTAGGCGTCTCACCCACACGTTCTTACCAAAGTGGTGCAGGCCGTCAGCTCCGCCAGCTCAGTGCTGCCCCCTTCTGGCCTGTGGTGAGGGATGGGGAAGACAGTGTCCCACACGACGATATTCATCTCGGGTTGGCATGTCAGGCAGCCAGAGGGCAGCTCAGTCCCACTGGAGCTGTGCGACCCAGGGCGACACTCCAGAGGGACACTGTCCTTCTTCCTCAATGATGTCCCCCTTTTAGAGAAAGACAATTCGCAAAGAGCTGCTGAGATTTCCCATCTCTGTGGTGGCCATATCGAAAACGAAACCTTAAAAGAAGTGTGTAGCGTGAACGAGTATCTACATCTGAGGAAATAACCAATCGCTTCTTTCAGTGCTGTGTCTGATAATAACACGATGCCTTTCATGTCTTTTTTGTCATGACTAGCACCCTTACAGTGTTTCGGAATGCATAAATCCCTTGCATGTAGTTAAGATACATTCTAGCACAAATTCAGGCCAATTAAAGTATGCACTGCACTACTGTTTAGGTAAGTGTTGAATGTTCACAGCAGACTCTCACACTGACTCACAGCGACTCACAGCAGACTCACAGCAGACTCTCACACTGACTCACAGCAGACTCACAGCGACTCACAGCAGACTCACAGCAGACTCTCACACACAGCAGACATTCAC
>JAODKM010000043.1:2289382-2307107 GCA_026780845.1 Petrocephalus sullivani
GCACTGACTCACAGCAGAATCTTACTCACAGCAGACTCTCACACACAGACGACATTCACGCACTGACTCACAGCAGAATCTTACTCACAGCAGACTCTCACACACAGACGACATTCACGCACTGACTCACAGCAGACTCTCACTTACTGCACACTCTCACACATTGACTCTCAGCAGACTCTCACTCACAGCAGACATTCACGCACTGACTCACAGCAGACTCTTACTCACAGCAGACTCTCACACATCGACTCACAGCAGACTCTCACACATCAACTCACAGCAGACTCTCACACACGGCCGACATTCACGCACTGACTCACAGCAGACTCTCACTTACTGCACACTCTCACACATTGACTCTCAGCAGACTCTCACTCACAGCAGACTCTCACACATTAACTCACAACAGACTCTCACGCACTGACTCAGAATAGACTCTCACACACACCGGCTTACAGAAGACTCTTACACACAGTAAACTCTCACACACAACGACTCAGATCAGACTCTGATTTACAGCAGACTCTCACACACACTGACTCCGAGCAGAGTCTCACACACAGCAGACTTTCATACACACCGACTCAGATCAGACTCTCACTCACAGCAGACTCTCATATACACAGACTCAGAGCAGGCTCTCACTCACAGCAGACTCTCATATACACAGACTCAGATCAGACTCTCACTCACAGCAGACTCTCATATACACAGACTCAGGGCAGGCTCTCACTCACAGCAGACTCTCATATACACAGACTCAGATCAGACTCTCACTCACAGCAGACTCTCACACATACCGAGTCAGAGCAAATTCTCACATACAGACCCTTGCACGCCGGTGCAGACACTTTCACAGCACGCCTTTTCTCTTCCTGTTCTATGCCCTCCCTCTCTCTCTCTGTCTTCCAGTCCTCTCTCTCTCTCTCTTTCTCCCTCTCTCTCCCTCTCCCCTTGTCCCTCCCTCCCTCTCTCTCTCTTTCTCTCCTTCCTTATTTTCTCCATGCTCTGTGGCAGGATCCACACGCGTTTGCTCTCCTTCTCCTCCCTGCCGGCTTCCTCATGCCTCATCCTCCGCTGACGGCCGTCTCTCTGTCCTTCTCCGGCGTCCGGCTGGGGGCTTGACCAGCAGGCCTGCCCCAGAGCCTCGCTCCCCCCGGGACTCCCGCCCCGGGACGGGGTGCCCGCTCACCACCTGAACCTGGGATCATGTTTTACTTCCAGTTGGTGATCATGGCCGGCACCGTGCTCCTGGCGTACTACTTCGAGTACACGGACACCTTCCCCGTGCACGTCCAGGGCTTCTTCTGCTACGACCGGACGCTCTCCAAGCCCTACCCGGGCCCGGACGAAGGCAGCAAGGTGCCCCCCGTGCTGATCTATTCCATGGTCAGCACCATCCCCACGTTTACGGTAGGAGAGCGCCCGCGGGGGAGGGGGGGGGCGCTTTACATCTACGTGTGCGTCGCATACGAGTCGCCGCGCGTCGCGACGGCTTCTGTGTCTGAGACGACGAGCCAAGGGAACAGATTGACAAGCCGTGTGGGACCGCCCCCCCATCCCCCCGGGCCCTGACAGAGCAGCCCTGCCACATCACGTGGGGGGCGGGCTGAGAGTAAGGAGCATATGTGCATGTTTGTCCGGGGGGGGACTATTAAAAGTGTGCCGTGATGGCGAAGTGGGTTTGTGCAGCCACTCGAGCGTGCTACCCCTGCCGGGCTGCTGAGAGGCTGACGGGGCACAGATGGACCCCGGGGCCGGGATGCTCGCGGGACCGCTGAGAGGCCGGGTCATGTGACGAGGGCTTACTCAGACGCGGCGTCGTTTACGTCGCTCACCTGCTTCCTGCACGCTAATCGCTGCCAAGCTCGTCACACGGGGCCTGAGCTCCCCACCACGTGGGCCGGATATCAGCACGGGCCTCATCGACGTCTGACAACCGAGTGACGCCACATATAGACAGGCATTTGTTTCCGGAAACGGCGTCACCTTCCATGTCCGGCTGCCGGCCTTGGAGTGACTGACAGTCTGTCCTGCTGCCTTTCATTGCTGAAAGACTGGAGGCCTTTTCACGAGGGTCATCCGGCACATTGGTGAAAAAAGGCTCCTAATGCAGGCTACTAGAAAAAAAATAATCTAAATCACTTTCTACTCTATGTCCTTCCAGCCTCGTGCTTAGGATATTGAAATAAGGCAAATGGAGATAATTTCCATTGAAATTATTAATTATTATGTTCGCTTAAAAGCTGAATTATTTCTCATTCTTGCAGAAAACAAGTGCCGGAAACTATTATGGTAATAAGCCGGTGTATCTTAATGAATCCGTGTAATTACTACAAGACCGCGCAAATGGGCGATGTGGTTGTCATGGCGAACTTCTGCTCCCGCGAAAAGGGGAAGACTTACACTGCGATAACTTCAGAGCCTTTCGGGTGTTTTTATTAAGGAAGAAAAAGACCGTGACGCTCCTCGTCTCGCAGGAGCTATTTCGGTGCGTGTCAGATGAATTATTCCAGAGAACAAGTGAACTTAAAAATCCATCTGATTCTTATGTATATTTAAAGCCGAGCTGGTCCGCACTTACCTGGAGGCAGTGAGTGGGTTTGCTGTCACAGGCAGGCCCCCCGAGTCTTTACATAGCCACATAAACACACGCCCACAGGCACACATCCCTGCCAAAAAACGTATGACACAGCGCGACGCCGACTCTCACTTCTACATGCAGTCCACAATGCAGGAAACTTTTGACACACTAGTAAAAATCCTGCAGCACCTGAAAAGTGGGGAGTATGAAGGGCTATTTAATTTTGGCTGTTCGTAGGGGGGTGTGGCTGCAAACAGACCGTCAGTGGGTCATGGATCTGTGCCATGCAGCGGTGGACATTTTAGGGCCAGAAATTTTAAATCCAGACAAGATTTTGTTACAACCAACCAGTTAAGCATAAAGAGTCGCAGTCAGAGAATGCCCAGCTGGTTGGCTGAAATAAAATCTTGGTCTGGATTTTTACTTTCTGGGGCTGAAATGTCCACTTCTGGTGTCATGTGACTCATATTTTTGCGGAATCTTTCCACACCGAGTCTCAATATAACTAAAAATAACTCACTATGTTTGAAAAGGTGTTGATTTATGTTAATTCCCGTGCTTTTTCAACATTTGCCATTTGCCACATGTTTATTGCGTGTTGCTCCTCGCCTTGTGTCAGCTGGAATATATCGAGTCATTACTGAGGCCGTTTCCATAGAGACTCGTGGAGATGGAGCGGTGCTTAGGGAGCGGCGTTCGCTCGCTCGCTTGTGGGGTTCATGTACCTGCTCCGCATTAAGCCCTGAGCCGCTGCCTCAGTGAGCGACCAGCTGATTAGCAGATGGAATTACAGAAGCCTGTGACGGATCTAATATAACCATGAGATATGGCCTAGAAGGAGGTCCCGCGGTGTGCACATTGTCACTACATCAGTTTCCCCTTTTCCCTCCTTTTTAATTAGGACTCTCATTGATGCCGTGTGACTAAACACTGCACAGATGACAGCCTTTGGTTCCTAAGCCACATTTCCTGTTTTCATCTATACCTTTGACATCTTCTCAGTGAGGGTCGGCCGTGAGTAAACATGAAGACGTACCGCCTTAAATGTAGATTATTACTGAGTATCAGATGTGCTCTCTCTGGTTAGAAGGCAAGGAGGATTCAAAGAGTGACAAAAAGAGACTTCACAGCACCCTGAATGGCTTCCAGATGTTGCAATGCAGAGTTTAGATGGGGAAGGGGAAGATGAGCTAGAAGGTCCAGAGGTCCAGAAAGTAAAAATCCAGACCAAGATTTAGTTTCAACCAACCAGTTCTGTACTCTGTGACTGTGACTCTTTATACTCAACTGGTTAGTTGAAACAAAATCCTGGTCTGGATTTTTACTTTCTGGACCTGAACCATCTACCTCTGGCGGCACGTTAATGGTGTGAGGCGTCCCTCTCCCTGTCAGACCTGATGCTGGCATCCGGGCAGAAGGCGACACGGACCGATATCTGGGAGAAAGAAGCCAGCAGACTGTGAGTCTGTGGTGCTGAAGTAAGATTTCACTGAGAAGCCTCAGCTGCTGGAAGAGCACCCTCAGGTTTATCTGTAAATGGGCAGGTTGGCGGTCCCTGCTTGCGACCACTATGCAGGGACGCACATGCGCCATTTCCAGTTAGAACTTACCCATTAACATTCAGCCTCAGGTTGATGCTGATATGTGAGGATGGGGATGAGAATATGAGGATGTTGGACTTGTCAGTCCCTTGGTTGGGGAGGGACTCACAAGCTGTTGTTGAATTCGATGCGACACGCATGCATAATGAGATTAAAGGGCTTTGTGTGAGAATTTATGGGCTACTTGCTCGTAGCGCCAGTGTAAAGGGAATGACGATGCAGTGGAATACCTAATTTTCACTGCCGCCAGCCACACTCCCCGAGACTATGCCTACTGCCCTTTGATTCCTGTTGCCTGCTCTTACTGGGGGGGTGGGGGCAGGGAAGAGGGTTAGGAGAGAGACTGAGCAGGATGGGTTTGGTGGCAAGTCAGCAGGATAAGGGACAGATGGACTCAGTGCGAGGAGCACGCCCCAGTGCATGATGGGAGAGGATCGTGGGGGATTCTCACCACAAAGAGACGGCAATGGGGCGAGAGAGAGAGGTAACTGAATGGGCGTGAGATGGGGCTTGGCAGGGGCTGGGGCGAGGGGCCTTGTGGGAGACACCGCCTACCCCACCGCGCTTTGGTCATGGACACCCAAGGTCCATGGACGGATGATGCATGGGGAGATAGAGAGTGCTGGAGGAATGTAGGAAGAAGGTGTGAAGGGAAAGGGGCTAATTCTTGCGTGACCTTTTCCTGCCCCTGATAGGTCATCCCTTCATCACAGGAAATGGTCATGTGACTGCAATCCGCCTCGTTCCCCCACGATCCCCATTCCCCTCTGCCCCTAATTATTGCCCTTTGCCTTCATTCTATAATTTCCTATTGCTGATCTCATTTTTTTATATAGCCTCTGCGGCTCCTTCAGCCTTTATTCTCCCCCTGCCTGTCGTTACCAGCTGCTTCCTCGCTCTGACTCATGACCTCATAGCTCACGCCCCCTGACCTCCGATTAACACCTAACACATCGTCCCACATCTTTGTGTGGGGAAACGCAGTGACCGTGTGTTTTTATGCCCCGGTGAAGTCTTCAGTCGGTTGCCATTTGTTTGAGTATGAGTACAGGTACAGGTTCTTTTTTGAGAACACACACACACACACACACGAGTAAAGCTCGGGGTTCGAGCAGTCACCCGGAGCGTTTGGGGGGTTAAAGTCCTTGCTGAAATACCCAGTGATGGCATTCAGTCCCCCGACCCTGGGAATCAATCCAATGTCCTTCCGATCACAGGGCGCTGGGCCTCACAGCTCCCCCGTGTGCAACGTGTGGTACCGATCAGAATCAGTCACTTTATTCCTGTAAATTAAGTGTGGAAAAAATGAGGGGGGGTTCAAATTGATTTAAAAAACATATATATTTTATAAGTGTTATTACAGACTCAGCTATGAAGGTTTAAAAGCCGCACTTTTTTTAAAAGGTTCATTGATTGTCACAGGTTCTGTGAATTTCGCTGTACTGTTGGATTTCCGCATTTCGAAGTTACTGCATTATTTATCTGCGCACTGAATTGCATTATTGATTTTTAAATCACGTTATAAATATTAACACGCTTGTCACTCATCTATGAAAGGATGTTGGGTCCCCCCCCACACCACCATGCTGACATTGGTGAGGAGCCATCACGGAGCCGGTGGACTGTGGGGGGGAACTCCGAAACCCGGCGGCGCGGATAAAAGTGTCGGCTGAGGTGTGGAAGAGTAACAAAAGCAGGGCGCTTGTCCGTAAATGGGCCCTGGAAAGCCCAAAAGCCCACCTGAGCCCGCTTATGCAAGGCTCTGTGGCCTGGCTGACACCTGTTCACTGTTTACAAGATTGAGGCATGCATCTTTCTTTAAAACTGAGAAGGACTCTGCTGACCACTTATTGAAGGGTAGATTATTCCAGCACTGAGGAACCATGCAATGACCATCTAGGTTCCTCCGTATATTACTGACGTTGCTGCTTGCAGATCTTGGCCGGAGAGCTGACGTCCTTCTTCCTGAAGCCTGAGGGACCTCAGGAGAAGACCATTGTCACGGCAGACTGCTGTTACTTCAACCCCCTGCTGCGCAGAATCGTCCGCTTCCTTGGTAACCGCTTCAGTCCCGGTTGCCTGGCGACTCACGTGAGCGTCCTCTTATGCATCCAATCACCTAAATGAACAGGTTATAAACCCCGCCCCCTTTACATTTCTCGCTCCCAGGGGTCTACTCCTTCGGCCTTTTCACCACCACCATCTTCGCCAACGCAGGCCAGGTGGTAACAGGAAACCAGACACCCCACTTCCTGTCCGCCTGCCGGCCCAACTACACGGCGCTGGGGTGCCATTCGGCGACGCAGTACATCACAGAGCGCCGTGCTTGCACAGGCAGCCCGCTGATGGTGGCCTCTGCCCGCAAGTCCTTCCCCTCCAAAGATGCTGCGCTCAGCTTCTACGCTGCTGTCTACATCGTGGTACGAGCTGCTGATGCTCAGCCCAACGCCCCCTGCACAGCCTACAGCAGAGTGTCCGGGCAGCTGGATGCTGATTCTGCGCCACGCTGCAGCATTACTAGCTAATGCATCTTCACACGCTCGTTGAATGGACCTTATTTCCCTTCTGTGTAGCTATTGTTTGTACTTTTATTTCCCCCTTGGGGACTAATAAAGTCTGTCTGTCTGCCCACCTGACTGTCTATCTGTCAATCTGTCTGTCTGTCTGCCTGTCTGTCCACCAGGGTCTCTGTCTCATCATCAGAATCATCTTTTCTTTTGTAATCTATCTATCAATCTATATCTATCTATCTATCTATATCTATGTATCTATCTATCTATTTATCCATCATCCATCTATCTATCTATCTATTCATCATCCATCTATCTATCTATCCATCATCTATCTATCTATCTATCTATCTATATATCTATCCTCTAATTTGCCTTTTATCTGTCTGTCTGTCTGTCCATCTCATTCACCCTCAATGGCAGACATACTGCCTTACCGCTGCCAGCCTATCCTCGGCGTTATGGATGTTACACTATCCTTCCCTTTCAGCTCAGCATGCTTTGCTTCTCTTTGCGGTACCGAAGTGCACAGTCACATTAACCCTGAGCCAGTGACGGCTTCTCACAGCGACTGTGTGTGTCTGTGTGTCAGATGTACGTCACAGTGGTGTTCCGGACCAAGGGCACCAGACTGGCCAAGCCCACTGTGTGCCTGACGCTGCTGTCGCTGGCCGTACTGGTGGGCGTGGTGCGCGTGGCTGAGTACCGGAACCACTGGGCAGATGTGCTGGCTGGCTACTTCACGGGCGGGGCCATCGCTGTCTTCCTGGTGAGAGATGGGGCTCGCAAGTCAATCCAGTGACTTTTTAGTTTGGATATTCTCTGTGGAATACTCTTGGGTTCTGTCCATTTGGAGGACAGCTCAAAAATGTTCCTCCTCCATTAGAGGAGAGGTCAACCATGTCCCTACCTCCCTGGAGGAGAAGTCAAAATATGCCTTACTCCCCGCTGGTAGGGAGGTCAGACAGGGGCCACTCCAGTCGGAGGAGCATTTTTAGGTATGTTATTCCTCTATGAGAGTGGAGCTGCCCGGGGGAGTCTAAGCCAGATCCTCCTCGTGTCACATCTCTCTGACCTTTCTCCTCTCCCAGGTTACCTGCGTCGTCAACAATTTCCAGCAGACTAGGCTGGCCCCGCCCCCTCCGCGGCCACCCCGCCCCGATTCCGCGCTGGGCATGCCCGTGGTGGTGCTACCCTGCGTGGAGACCCCGCTGGAAAAGTTAGGTGGACCTCAGGTAAGAAGTGGACCAGGGTTGGGAGAGTGGAGCCCGCCCATGTGTCCCCCTCACGCACCTTCGCCCATCCCTGCACTCACGCGGCCCTGGTTTCCTGACCGCTCCCTCTCGCTGCAGGGCCGGATGGAGCTCCACACCCATGCATGTGTCTCACACAGCCATCCCCACACGCATCCTCATAGACACGGCTGCACATCTGCCCGGGATCTCAGCCATGCCTCGTCTGTCTGCAGTGTTATTAAACTGGGAATCCTGGCAGCAGGTTAACCCATGAAGCTGCTCCAGTGCTGAGTCCCCGAGTCCCCGACGCCCTGAGTCACTGACTCAGTCCCCTGGGTCGCCCCTGTCTGCTTCTGCTCTGCTGCCTGTCTGCTTTAATAAGTGCTCCGTATCTGTAAGGTCTCTGTTGTTTTGGAACAGATTTCCGACCATCATGGCTGCTCTGGCCATCCGGCAAACCGGGCATGTTCCCGGGGGGTCGATGGGGTTGTGGGCCGGCAAAATTTGTCGTGGGGGACCCCCCCCCGATCGTCAAATTTTATCGTAGGTATGTATGTGTGGTGGTCCTGTACGGGCAACAATCCAGGGCCGATCCTCTACTCCCATCTCTGCCCTGCCCGCCCTCATTGGCTCACACTGATGATGTAAGTGTCAGGAGGCCGGCGTTGAGCCAGGGGCGTAATGTTGGTCTCAGATATACAGGCTTAACACTCACTGAACACTGGCTGCCAAAGGTCTTCAGGGCCTCATATGGGATAAACATAAGCGAGCCTCCCAGAAGGTCAGTGACACGTCACTGAACTTTATTAAAGATATGAGACACCGTGGGGGGAAAGGGCTGTGCAGTAGAGGGGCTGTGATATGAAGAGCAATTACGAGATGACTAACATCTCGCTGAGAGCATCTTCCACTCTGTCTGCCCGCCACTCTTCCTCCATATGCTCACTCCACCTCCTCCTCTTCCTCCATGCTCTCCTTCTTCTGCCCGTCAGCCTCTCCTTTGACTCCATCCACTGGCTCCCTCGCCTCTGATGCTCCCTCAGCTCGCCTCCTCTTTCCGGCTCACCCCTCTCCTTCTGCTCCTGCTTCCTCCACAGGCTCCGGGATCCCCGTTCAGCGAGATCACATGACCATCAGCCACACCGGCCCCCCCTGCCCCCCGACGTTCTCATACCCTCTCCCTCCATCTCCAGCGAAGTCTCGACCTGCCCCCCGGCCATACTCACCGATGCCCCGCCCACTCCGGACACCGCCCCCTCCAACGCTCCTATTCGACACAAGTGTGAGCCCCTCGCCCCTCCAACAGACGCACTTAAGGCCCCCACACCGCCCTCCTCACTGGAAGCTCAGCTGAGCGCCGCTTCTCTTCCTCGGCTCTCCTTTGTGCTGACAACAAACATGCGTGTTTTTCTCCACTTTCCTTTTATATTGTGTAAGAATAAGAACAAAGACTCCACAGAGAAAATACTCCCTCACCGCACTTTTGTACCGTCAATGGTCTTTCAGTGTTCAGTTTCCATGTTCTCCTCATACTTATTAGATTTTTTTACTGTTATTTTCGCCAGAAATCTGTTCTTAGACTGAACCTATGAAACTAACAATAATATTTTTTGCCACATCTGGGCAGTAGGGTTAGGGATGGGGTTAGTGTGTGATCATGTCCTGACCCAGTGAACATTGCCAATGGAACTTACTTTCCTGTAAGTCCTGCCCCCAGCTGGAGAATCCCCCCCCCCCCCCCCGCCACCCTAGACAGACGGAACACTTTGAGCAGGACACATTCTCACACTCGAGGGCATTTTAATCAGTTTGTGTTTCTAGCAGAATATCAATCATGAGATTTGGCACAGGGCTTGTGTGTGAGGGCGGCCTTTGGATCCCCGCCAGCAGCGTGCAGGTGCACAGTGGCTGCTGTGTCCCCCTCCCATTATTACGCCCCGGGCCGCATTGCTCCTGCTGCTGCTCTAAACTTGTGGACCAATGAAGAAGCAGAAACACTAAACATCAGAAACCATCAGAGGTGGGTAGTTCCGCTCCGGGAAGTAAAAATCCAGACCAGGATTTCGTTTCAACCAACCAGTTGAATATAAAGTCACAGAGTATTCAACAGGTTGGTTGGAACAAAATCCTGGTCAGGACTTTTAGTCTCTGGAACTGAACTACCCAGCTAACGGAGTACCACAGAGCACAGGAGAGATTTATTTGATCTTGCCTTCTGCCCAGATGTGATATTTGTAACATGAATATATTTTATTTTTGAAAGTATTTATTGGTATGCTGTGTATGAGTACCTTACATATGAATGGACATTAGTCATATGTGGAGGTCTGTCTCTTTTCATCGTCTACCTGCAAGATTCTTTGTGGTTCCATTCTTCTCTCACTACCTGTCTTATTGGACCCTCCTTTATTTCCCCACGACTTTGGGTGACCTTGTTTCCACTCCCAGAATCCATCTTTGGCTCTGCTGGGCCTTGTCCCACCCTTCTTTTGTACATAGGGGTTTTTTGTGGTATTTAGGTGTGACTCACGAGAGACATTCCAGATCACTGCGCACTGTTTCCAATCACCAGGAGCACCAGCCGTTTCACTTAAGTGTCGTGTTTGGTGACGCCAACCTGTGTATATGCCGTAATCCCACTGGACTGTCACCCTCGCCGTGGCTATGGGCCGACTGTGTGATTTACCCTGAGAGAGAGACTGACAAGGTCACTGGTTAGACCAGCTGTGTACTGACATTACAGTCAGATGCGTAAAGGAGATTTTTGCTTTTCAGGTCTCTGTGTCTGGTCGCGTCGTGGTGGGTTTGACCAAATTTCCACAGGCAGCAACAGGTTACTCACTGGACCTAAATTGCATTGACATGTTTACACTCTTTTGCACAGCACTATCTTTTGAGCTCTGACAGTGGAATACTTTTTAAATAGATCTCATAAATTTTCCATAAACAAGTTTGATAATAGTCACATGCATAACAGCTGTTAAAGCAACTTCAGCAAACGGAATCAGGCTCGGTTTAAGGGTGGTTCAATGCATCTTCTTTCATTGGATTGGAAGGAGTGCAGTGTGTATGTATGTTTGACCAGTAGAGGGCAATATTGGTGAGGCAGTGTGGGACCGCCTTCCCGCACGACAACCTCTGATTTACTATAACTGACATACTCGGAAACTCAGCGGGTATACTGAACCTAATTTGGTAGTGCCAAATCAGTAGCTCATGATGGTGCTGTTTTTGGCTGTTTTTACTCAGCCTGTCCTTTTTAAAAAGAACAATAAATATGGCGCTAAAGCGGAAAAACTGACTGATGCATTGTGTCATTTGAAGTGATCTGAAGGTGGCACTATTTTCCTTCCTACGTACCTTCTTTTTGTAAAAATTTGTCTGATAAGAAAATAAATATTGCAATAAAATGTGGCTTATTTGTTTTACTTTAAAGAAGGACGGTGTTCGTACTCCCCCTGGTGGCCACTTGCGGAATATCCTGCCATGTGGGTGGATTAACTATGAGGCACGTAATCAGTCTGTTGGCCCTGAAATATCAACTCATTGTTCAATAACTCGAAAACAGCCACTCGTTTCAAGCCTTTGGCCTATCTGCTCTGAAGCAATCCATATGCCATGCTACATTAAACAGAACACTGTTAAAGCGATTTATGTCTTTTGTACGAAGGGCTTTACTACGGTTGGTAAAATAACGTACCGTTGAGTCTAACGCGTAATAATAAATATTAATAAACATCATCATGAAATTTCGTTTTCAAACGACAACAGCTTATGTTTCACGTCAAACTGATAAATTTATTAACCTGACATTCCATATTAATTTTATGTATACTTAAGTGCATATATGTATACATATAACTTGTTTAGTTTATGCTAACACCGCGTTTTTACTTATTTGTAGTCAGCGCCTTTATGAATGACGACAAACTGTAGCCTCTTTTCCAGGACAGAACGCTTTGTGCCCACAAGGTGGAGACATTGTTACGTTAAGACTTCCTCCCTTTCCCCAAATAATTAAAAACAACTTTTTACTTTAGATGCAAATAAGTGCTGACTTATCTCTGAATGAACAACTGTTACATGATAACAATAATTACATTGGATTTAGCAACTAACTGACACTGCAGTCAGGTAGCGTCGGGGGCAGCGCGCGGCTTTATCCACAAATTTGAGATGGTTACTGGGAAAATCAATTAACCTATTTAATTAGTTTTCTTAAGGTTATTATTTTATTACATTATTTAAAATCATCTTTTATTTAGGTGGTATCATTAGTAGAATGTCCAGATTTGATCTATTATCAATTATTTACTTGTAAGTGGTAAGTGTTGTGTTGCGGGTCAGACATCGGGGCAAACAAAAAGTGGTGTTTTAGGAAAACGGGACAGGACCACGATGGATCATAAGGGAGCGACTAAGGCACAACGGACTGGGAAAACGCGACGTCAGTGATGGAACCAGGGAGCCCAAGCCTGGGAAGCACTTTAATACACAAGGGATCAAACGAGAGGCAGCTGGCATGAATCACAGATGCCAAGGAGGAAACAGGAGGGTCGGGGAGGGCAGGACATGACAGTAAGTCCTTCGTTAATGCTTTAAAAGTTAGCTGTACAAAGCTGTATTTTTTTTAAAGAACTAGAACATTATGCTGCGTATGAAGCACATGAATTCAGTTACGACGCTATTTTGAAAAGTGTCGCTAATCACTATCTGAGCGAATTATCGTTAATTATTTATGAGGGGACGTTCCTTCCAGCCAGCTGACGTCTTTAAATGGCCGTAGCGACGCAGCTGAGCACGGGCTCACGCGCACGCGCGCGCACGCTGTTTGTATTCACATTATTGTGGGTCTCTCCATTAATTTCTGTGGGCATAACCCTAATCCTAACTATGAAAACCTTAACCCTTACCCAGCCCTAACCGTAGCCATAAGTAACCAAACAAAACACAAGACTTTTGGAATTCTCCGTTTTTTTGTTTTTTTTTTATTGCGGTCGCAGATTTTTACAAAATTGAGGTTATTCTTCATATAAAATATAATTAAAAATGCGGATAAAAATGGTCCTACAAGGTAAAACAAATGACAGATTTTGATCGCATTGTGGAGAAATGTGGTCCCCACAATTTAATAACCACAAAAACGCAAACACACACAGGCAAACATATACACACAGACACAATCCCATTTCTACACATCCATACAAAGGCCCTCCTACCCAGTCACACACACACATGTACATATACCGTCACACATACAGACGCATTCACAGGCATTCATGCGCATGCACGCACTCACCGTAAGAGGCCGCGTGACCGCGCATACACGCACTCACCGTAAGAGGCCGCGTGACCGCGCATACACGCACTCGCCGTAAGAGGCCGCGTGACCGCGCATACACGCACTCACCGTAAGAGGCCGCGTGACCCCGAAACATACACTCAGGAGGCGCACACAAACACACACAGCCCCTCTTCGTTCTCGCTTTATCTTTTCCGGAAATTGCATTTCCAGCCCAGCCGGGGTCCCGTTATAAAAGAGAAACAACATGCTGTAACCTTTTTAAAAAGCTATTAGTGATGCACCTGCCCCCAGCCCCCCCACCCTCTGCCCCTCCCCCTCTAAAAGCCCTGTAATGTTATTTGCATTTTACACCAATTATCCCGCTATCCACAAATGCCTCCTCTCCTGTGTGTGTGTGTGTATGTGCGTGGTGGAGGGTGGGACTCTCACCCATGACAGATGACCCTCTAGTGGTCAGGTGATGGCAATGCAGCCCACCAGCATTGGCCGGGAATCAGTCCCAGTCCAAGGCCCAGTCACTGCTTCACTCCATATCTCACCCTACAGAGAAATATAATAGTCCCCAGTAAAACCCCCAGTAAACAGCACCTCGGAATCTGTCATCAACAGCCCATAACAAGGGCCGGGCATAGCGTTCCACACATAAACAACAGATGTGATGTTTTTCTCAGGTGTTCCAGGCAGTCTGCTAAACACCACATCCGTTGTTTACGTGTGAAAAGGTTTAGCTGCTCCTTACTGGATGCCATATTTAGCCTGTGGGGTGTTAACAGGCAGAAAGAGACCAAACTAAAGCAGAAATATGGGCAAGAACAGAGAGAGAGAGGAAATGGAAACTGGCCGGACACTCAGGCAGGCGGGGAGGAAATTCAATTGCAAGCGTGGGGGGTGGGGGGTGGGGTTTGCTGGATGAATCTGAAGATGTTGAGCGAGAGGCAGCCTTAGAGACATCGCAGTCTGGGTCAGAACCATCCCTCCACACGCCTTGGATGGCTCCTCCTCTCGCTGGATGGACTGGTTCCCGTATTGGGCTCAGAGGTTCATCGTTGAAGCCTCAGCTTCCCTAACAAGTCTCTCTTTTTTTCTGAATAAAATTTGCACCCTCTAAAAACCATCAATTCGCAGCCACACGCTAGATTATAGACCATATCCTCAGGAACCACGTCAAGACACGAAACGTGACAGCCTAAATAAAACCGCTCATTAAATCCAGAACCTGAAATCGAAACCCATTCTTCTGAAATTGCTCTGCTGCTACGGCATTTGCTCGTGCTCACTTCCCATCATGCATTGTGCCATTGCCCAGCAGGCCAGCTCTGCTGAACTGCGCTGTCTTGTCTCATTCACATCCCAGGGGGCTCATTTGTACGACGCTGGGCTTTTAACACTCTTAGACCCTGATGATGCCCCCCCCACCTTCCTGCTTCCCTTAACCGCATCTTTTTCCAAAACGTGACATCACACCCCAAGCCCACAGTGGTGGACCTGCTCTATGACATCATTTTGGAATCTTGTCGCCTAGCAACAATTGATAACAGCATATGAAATGTTACGGGGGGATAGGAAAGACGCCTGAGTGTCCATATCTATGTTGTTACCATGTTGTTTTGTTATTCAGGCCAACAGACAAGTAGCAAGTGGCCAAACCCAAATCGGAAAGCCGGATACGCGGCAGCATCGCTGTCAGCACGGCGCTGTGTAATGACTCAGTTCGGCATGGAGCCCGGGCGACACATTTACACAGAGTCATTTACACTGGCGGGTTACATAACCGCCACGCAGCTAGACGCCATGCTGGGGCAGCCTCGTCGTCTCACTCCTATGCATTTTACAGGCTGGCAGTTTTATCTAAAGACACATATATTCTTATACATTTATGCAGCTTCATGTTTTCCTGGAGGTGGGGCGTCCTGCTCTAAGGGGCGACACCTGTAGCTTTCCAGCTATGAGTCATACGAGTCCTTTGTTCCCGTTATTGTATTTTTGATACACAACAACGCATTGCATATTTACAAAAGTAGACAAAAGCCCCGCTTAGGCAACTGTAAGCACAAGGTTACGGGTTCGAGTTCCTAGCAAGATAAACTGTAACAGCATTAAAGAGGCTAAGCAAATGCAAAAAAAAAAAAAAAAACAGATTAGGGAGAGAAATAATCAGATTCAGGGAGGAGAAGTTTAAACGGCAGTGCAGCACAGTCATTTCGCAGTCGACTCAGGACTGGCCAATTGGGAGGAAGAGGAATTTAAAAAGTAGCATAAAGAAAATCAATGGCTCTTACGACCGCCGTACCACCGTGCTGCCTCTCCCGCGCGGGCGCGTGTGTGTGCGTGTGCGCGCGTGTGTGCGTGCGTGTGTGCATACGATTAAAAAGACAAAGGCAAATAAGGCAGGGGCTTCATAAGATGGCAAAATGAAAAGCCAGCAGGGAAGAATATGCACGCAGCCGTGATGAGCGCGGCCCGGAGAAACAGCAGAGAAAGGGGGACAGATGAGGGAAATCAATCGGCTGAATGCTGCATTTCCCAGATTGCACTGCAGCTGGATTGCTTTCAAATCTAGCTGTCTAATGTGTTACTGAGAGCAATCAGTTTGGGTAAAAAAAAAAACACGTAGATGTCAGAATATAAACCCACTTCAAAGGCGCCATTTTCCTACGATTAATAACGGATGTATATTCCCCAGCGCTTGCGACGACGTGGGGATTCTTGTGTCGATGAGGCCGTTTTAAGAATGAGCCGTGCAGCGGCATTGCAGGCTACTTTTGTGGATTTAAGACCGAGGCGGTGAACTTTAATAATTTAAGGTCAGAATAAACAGAGGCTGTCTTTGATACGGCTTGATCTATGGCATTATGTAAATACTCTATAATAATAGTGTTTCTCAACTTTGCCCGCGAGGGCCCACAGACAGTCTTTGTTTTTGCTCCCCCCAAGCTCCAAAAATGCAGCAAACGGAGCAAAAACGTGGACTGCCTGTGGCTCCCCAAGGAGCAGATAGGAAACACTGCTCTATAGTACAGTAGGGTGGTGTAGTGGTTAAGATCTGTTTGTGAGCCCAAGGAGGATTCCAGAATGTTAAGCAGCTTACTGTCATGCTCAGTCACACACCTGGAAGTGTTTCCAGAATTGCTCAAGCTAATAATCTCAGTGGAGGACCCTTCCGGGGACTTGAATCAGCAACCATCACTCCGCCCCAGGCGAGGCCGCGGGTAAGTGCCTAGAGCAGAGTACTTACCGTGAATTGCTAGATAGAGCGAGAATAAAGCACTGGATTGGTGACAGTATGTCATGTAAACGATTGAGCTATTTTATCCTTCCAGATGAAGGATCTGGTCACAGATGCAGAATGGCAGGTGAAGTCAGCCTGATCCCGGCTGAAGACTCTGCTTGGTCCTGCTTCCCTGCGACGAATGCAGGTGCCTGCCCTGCCTGCCTGCCTGTCTGCCCTGTCTGCCTTGCCTGCCTGCCCTGCCTGTCTGCCTGCCTGCCCTGCCTGCCTGCCTGTCTGCCCTGCCTCCCAGCCCTGCCTGCACTGCCTGTCTGCCCTGCTTGCACTGCCTGTCTGCCCTGCTAGCACTGCCTGTCTGCCCTGCCTGCCTGTCTGCCTGCCCTTCCTGTCTGCCCTGTTTGCACAGCCTGTCTGCCCGCCTGCCTACCTGCCCTGCTAGCACTGCCAGCCTGTCTGCCTGCCCTGCCTGTCTGCCCTGCCTGTCTGCCTTGCCTGCCTGCCTGTCTGCCTGTCTGCCTGCCCTGCCTGTCTGCCTTGCCTGCCTTGCCTGCCTGTCTGCCCTGCCTGACTGTCTGCCTGTCTGCCTGCCCTGTCTGTCTGCCCTGCCTCCTAGCTGCATGGGGAATTGATGACTGTGACCTTCAAGGCAAAATAACAGCAGGATAAATGGAAGGTCCACAGGCTCTGGGAAAGTGGGGCTTGTTATATTCTTATTTACTTTGTCTCAGAAGCACTGCAGCTGATCCTTAATTGCTAATAGGTCTGTGCTAGTTATGAATTTTGAATGTAGAAGTCCATTAATTAACATCCTGATCCCAAATGGACCAGCCCTCTCCTGCTCCTGCGCCAGGCATGGCTTCTGGGATGGCCTTTAAATAGGTCTGCCTCTATTATCATTCGTTTAAATAGCATGATGAATTTCCTGAATGATAAATTATTTCTGGGGGTTGTGACACCTCTTTGGTATCTGTTGTGAGCTGAAAAAAGGCAAGTCCTCACGCTGATTAAAAGCATTAAAAAGTATACGCACATAAATCGTGAGTGATTGAAGATCGCAAACATGGTAAACACCACCCTAGTTTATAGCTTCTTAATGAAAGCCTGAAATCGCGTATAAATATTTGTTTTGAGCCCCATTTATTTCTACTGATAAACTTTGTGCTAGTATCACTTCTCATTACAGAGCCTGGTGTATCTGCAGGAAACGCGTTACTGTAATGAGCGGGCCACAGTCCCTGCGCTGCCTCCATAAGCCTTC
>JAODKM010000043.1:2321185-2333229 GCA_026780845.1 Petrocephalus sullivani
GTTCTCTCCCAGGCTCCTCCAATCACCATTCAGCATGTCCGCACCCTGTCCAGCCATTCGTGGTTCTCTCCCAGGCTCCTCCAATCACCATTCAGCATGTCCGCACCCTGTCCAGCCATTCGTGGTTCTCTCCCAGGCTACTCCACCCTCCTGCTTGGCTGGAAGCTTAGTCTCCGCTCTGCCATTGCCGAGTGTGACGTCGTAGGAAGTGGCCAGGAAGGCTGAGGGGTTTACTGCATTAATAAATTAAAACTTTCCGTGTGACAGATTTACCCGTCAAAGCATTGCGCTGATCTGCGTGTTTCCTGTCTGGTGGATTGTTTCCAACTAGTCTGATGTTTGTTAATGGATTTATCAGAATAATTGTGGTTTATTGTCAAACATGCTGAAATTAATTTTATAAAAATCTGACTCCAATCAAAACACTAAAAATGCCAAAAGTCTCGTATTTAGTTTGGTTACTTATGGTTAAGGTTTGGGCTGGGCAGAGGTTAAGGTTTTCATAGTGAGGATTGAGGTTATGCCCATAGGAATGAATGGAGAGTCCCCATAAAGATGGGAATAGTGGCATGTTTGTCTGTGTCTGTGTTTATATATATATGTGTGTGTGTCTGTGTGTCTGTGTGTGTGTCTGTGTGTGTGTTTATATATATATGTGTGTGTGTCTGTGTGTGTGTCTGTGTGTGTGTTTCTGTGCCAGGACACTAGAAACAGTTGCATGAGGCGCAGATCCTGAGTGTGTGGGTTCAGGTCGAAGGGGGCTGACCTCTGATGGCGAGGTCCCCCAAGGCCACAGCAGGCCCAGTGTCACGCTCCGTCTGCTCACACACCTGTGCAAACACGTGCATCCGGCCCACAGAGCGTGCATTTAACAATGCACCCGGTGGTATGATACGAGACAGCCAGAGCCAATGGGATGCTGGATCCCTGTGCAGCTGTATACAGGGCCCAAAAGATAATTACCAGATAATTACCACCATCCAGCTGCAACAAGCATATAGACGATGATGACAAAGATCTTCGTTAGTCTTTGTATGATTTACAGAGTCTCCACCGCAGAGGGTTTAGGGGCCACCTAACAAGGCCCTGTACCTGGGCCCTGTTTCACAAGGTAGGATTTGTTACCTAGCCGGATAAGTAATCGGATTTAAGGCAGTCCGGGCCAAATGTAAAATCAAGATAATGCCCATTTAGCTCAGGCTGCTTTAAATCTGGCAAGTTATCTGGCTAAGCACCGAAATCCTGCTTCCTGAAACAGGCCCCTGATTTTTTTTCATGGTTGGTATCGTAATAGTTTTAATATCTGAGCCCCCTTTAATACCTGTGTTGTTGTTACCACACAGGGGAGACCCCGGACTGGTGCAGATCAACGTCGCTATAGCCTGCGGTTACCTGCTTTACGGTGAGCCCTTCCTGCCACAGAGTATGTCTGCTATGTCATTACTTTTATTTCCTCTACAGACGTGAACAAACTTGTTTGCCTTTCAGTTTTCTGTAACTTGTCATTGCTCCGAGTGAGCAGCAGGGGGCGCGTTTACTGACGCGGCTTCGCTCTGTCCGCCGCAGACCTCGTAATGGTGGCCTGCTACTGGAGCACCCTGGGGGATGCCTTTTTCGTGTGTCACCACTTGGCGGCGCTGTACGCATACGGATACGTCCTGGTAGGAAACCGAAATGACTCTGGAAAGCTGTGTTGCGCAACATTTGAGGTTTTTTAGGGTGTTTAATGCGGGGAAAGTAGGTCACACTGAAATGGATGAAACAATGAGGGTGTGCACTTTTGAAGTATGAATTTTGTTGTTTTTTTTTCTTTTCTGCCAGGCATTTCTTGTAGGTAAAGCCTTTTACATATACATGTTTTTCCTCAAAGGTACAGATGGCATATTTTGGTAAATTATTGTACTAAAATCAATACATGAATTACTTAATTACTGCAAGTAATTACAGATGCCAAGATCACAGTGCAGGTCACCTGCATCCATTTAAGTCTCTGCAGACTGTTACTGCCTGTCACGTGTTTTATACAATTGCACCTTGAAAGGTCATTCCGGAAGCTTCCGCGTCAGTCGCCATGGCGCACGAGTCTCTTTATGCCGGTTTTGCTTTGATCTCTGCTGTCGTCGCCCTTTCCCTCCCCAATGTCTTTGCAGACCCGAGGGGTGCTTCCGTATTTCGCCAATTTCCGCCTGATTTCGGAGCTGTCCACCCCGTTTGTGAATCAGAGGCAAGGCCTTGTCCCCGGCTCGCGTGTGCCTCCTTGCTCAGCCACTGTCTTGTCTGCTTTGTGAGTCGTGTAGATGCTTGGATGAGATGGATGGCGTCGTCGTCTCGACAACCTAAAAGCACGTCTCTCCTAACACTTCTTCTGAGATCCACTCGCTCACCTCTGATCATGAATTATTTACCCCAGATTATTTACACATTTACCCCCCATAATGCACCTCGGTCGCTGAACAGCCCGCCCTCTTCCTCTTTCAGGTGGTTCTTCGAGGCCCTGTCCTACCCCCGCTCTGACTCTCTGGTGGTGGCCAACGGTGTGGCAATGGCGCTGGTCTTCTTCCTGGTCCGTATCGCCGTCATGCCCGCTTACTACTCGCGGGTGGCGGCCACCTTCGGCACGCCGGCGTTCCACCGACTCGGCCTGGGCGCTCAGACGGCCTGGATCGCGTCCTGCATCTGCCTGGACGTCCTCAACACCATCTGGATGTACAAGATCGCCCGAGGCTGCTACCGGGTCCTCGCCGGTCGCAAAGCCAAGAGTGACCAAGTCAACAGCCATAAAGACTGAGCGAGAAGGGCTCTCTAGGGTTTCTGTTTTAATCAGACATATTGTGCATTTAATAATCAGGGGCATTAGTAATGGGATGGTAATTATGACTATTGAATTGCTCCCCCCCACCATCAGACAGACTCCCCGCTTCCGACCTCTGCACCCCCCCCCCATTTTGCGTTTTGCCCCATAAAGAAGCCAGCAGGAATTCACTGTCGTACTGCCAGTGTGACCTAGCAGACGCGGCAGTGTGTGCTTCCTTCTCTGGCCGCCCCATGTCCCCTGACCGCAGAAGGAGAACCTTTGGGAGTGCCCCACCCCCCGGCTGCCTGGGAGAGGCCATCTGATGGAACCGTCTTCTTTGAGTGCTGAGGACAACACGCATGTTTTGGGAGCCCTGGCCCCGGGCCAGACCTCAGGGGGACCTCGAGAACGTGGCCTGGCTGCCTCGAGTGAAGCAGTGAAGTAGTGCTTCCTTTGATGTCTTGGATTCTGTCCACGACCCACAATCCCTTACCTCAGAACCGGGAACACCCAGGATTTGTTGGCAACAGAAGCTTCTTGACAGTTCTAGAAGCGTCTTACTCAGATCTCACTGCTCAGTATTGGCTGAAGCAGACTGGGTCTGCTCTTAGAATGGTCCATTAATTCCCATTCCTGCAGGAAGGTGTCTGGTTTGGGATTTCTTGAAAGCGCTTAACACCTTCTTTGCAGTTGTGTTCTTATGCTGTCAGATTTTTTGAAACCTCACAAAACCTGAGAAATGTCTGTGACGCACAGTATCAGACTGGTGTCTGTATCCACGTGAGACATGTGGATGTTAGTGTGCTGCCGCTGAACATTGCCAGGTGCTCTTCATCTGTGAATTCATTGACGTGTGAACAGAATCGGCCGCGGAGGGCCTGGCTGTGGTGTTCTGAGGCCCAAGCCCACAGACATGTAATATTTTTCTGCTTTAAACCGTTTCATCTCTGTAAATTGGGGACAGTCTTGACTGTCCTTTAATTTCTAATTTCTGTGGTAGAGCAGCTTCCTGTCTTCGTGGGCCCTTGGAGAACAGGGCTTGTCTGTCCTCCCCACCCACAGTGGAATTCCAGGTGCCCACGCACTGTTACCCCACCACCACCACCATCTTCATGAGTACCCTGGGTCTCACCCTCAGGTTTCTTCTGGCCCTGACACTGTTTCAGTATTTCTGTTGTCTTTGTAGCTATAGATTGGAACTTTCCAGGTTCCTATTGCTTGAAGCAGAGGGTTCCGATGGTTCCTCCCAAGCCCTAGGAAAGCGAGTAGAAGATGCCGGAGGCTTACACGCATAGCGGGCCCCACATCATCCACTCAGGCCTCTGTGCTGCTCACTTACTTTCCATTTATCATTCCTGGTAGCATCCTGATGGTCTCTATGGGGAATAGCAAATGGGTTTTATAGCTCAAAGGCGACTCGAACTCTTATGCAATAATCTTCTTTCATAATGGTAGTTTTTACCAAAGAATCAGCTCTAATTTTAGTGAAAATGTCTTTGGTGTTATTTGTGAAAAAAACTTGACTTCACTGTGAATGCTAAATGTCTATCTTGTGACATCACCTCAGTCGTACTAAATGTATAAACATCTTGGGTACTTTTTTTTTGTTACACAAAGGTCGCGTGTCTTTGCCCAGTACCGCTCCTGACAGATGACCTATCACAGTGCGTGTGGCTAAGAGGCAGATGTTTGTACTTGTGCACTGTGCATAAGACTGCAGTGACAGGTGAGCCTGTGCGGGGGTGTGATGCACCGTGCCCCCCAGCTGCGTCTGAAGCCAGCTCGCTCCTTCCTCTCCTCTTGCCATTTGCTACTGCAAACGCATACAGACTGGCCGACGCTGGTAACGCTTTACAGTAACTGCACGTTTATGATGCATTCATAGAACATTCAGTGTGCATTCATAGTGCATTCATAGAACATTCAGTGCGCATTCATAGTGCATTCATAGAACATTCAGTGCGCCTTCATAGTGCATTCATAGAACATTCAGTGCGCATTCATAGAACATTCATAGAACATTCAGTGTGCCTTCATAGCGCATTGATAATGCATTCGTAGAACATTCATAACCAGCATGTATGTATACTTTAACTTCCTAACATTCTGTAACCACTTTATTACACATTAATAACAAACATTACATGATTACAATTGCTTATCATTCAATGGTTGCTATTGACGTATGTTGGAATGTGAAGGTATACTTACATGCTGCCTATGAATGTTCTATGTATGCATTATGAAGGTGCGGGTAATGTAAAGCATTACCATTAATAGTTAATCTGGGATCGTCTGGAGCAGCATCTGGGTTGCAGTGCCTCGGTACTGAATCTCGTTTTCAGAGGATGCAGGACGCACTGCTTTCACTGCATCTCTGCTCTTACTCGCCTTACTGAGGAGAGTAGAGGGACGACAGGTCACCCCTGTGGTACTTTACATTCCCCTAATGACAGAATGAATGAAAACTGTGAAAAATCAATTGTATGTCTGTGTTTGGTCCTTTTTAAAGTACGTCTTACTTTACTGGTGAGTGACAGTATTTGACTATTGGGCAGAACGGAAGGTATTCATACAGCAATAGCAAAAATACTTTAGATTATTCAGCAGTTAAATAGGAAGGCATATTTACTCTTCCATAATAAAGGTTTTTCTGTTCTGGAGTTTTATTATGCATGCTGGGCTTTTTAAGGGTGCTGCAGCCTGTCTATGGGTACTTTGCCGACATGGTGTGTGTATATAATCTAAGGCCCACAAACCTGCAAGCGTTTAGTCGGAGGTGTGAGGAAGAGTGCTGCACTTGTGACCTGGAGTGTGACGTGCACCATAAATCAGCGCTGTTAACTACCCCTCTGTGTTACTGCGCAAAGAAGCACGTAAATGGCACGTAGAAAAAGTGGTGAAAAATTGGGGAGCCGGCCCACATTGTGCATGAAGGGTCACAAAGTGCACTGGGCATTTATTTTATTTATTTTTTTTTTGTATTATGAAGTTTTATTTTTCATCTTTAAGGAGACATCAGTGACAGCCACGACTCCTGGTCGGGGGGCTGGGGGGGGGTTAAAAGCAGCCGACTCCTGTTCTCACGCTGATTGATTCCAGTGCTCTCTCCCGTGCCTCTCAGACAAGCGACCGGCCCAAAAGTGGTTTTGACTAAACATGGTCACGTAAGTTAAGTCTGGGCCGAAACCCCCCCCTCCACCAGAGTGCCGTACGCTCCCACAGTCAGACTGCCCCCCCCCAATGCTAGCTTTGCAGAATTATGTACACTGCATGCTCGCTACAGTAGTTTACAGTAAGTAATATAAGGGCCTCTTACGCTTCTAACTTTATAACTTTATATGGCCATCAAACGCAGGGGGAGGGCCACCAATCCAGTCCTACTAGCCCTGCTAGCTGCTTGTTACTTGCATACGGGGCCTCCCGCGTGGATCATCTCTGTCCGTCTAATGGGCTGGCAACTTTTTCCCTTAATCTGCACAGCCCTTTAAACTCGGGATCGATGTAAGGACCCTGCAGGGCGGCCGATGGAAACACTTCTGTAACTTCAGAGCTATGTGAGGACAGATTATCCATGTGGATTTTAAGAATCACTGTAATTCTCATAGTGTGCAGCAAACAATGTATATATTATGATACATGAGCTACTCGCTGTGTCTTTATAATGCACAGTGTGTTACACAGCGATGCTCGGTACTTTGAATCCTACGTCAAAGAGCAGGTCTGAGGCGTGTAGGTTAGGGAACCCTTCCATAAATAGCCAGGCGGCTGAGTGAGGACTGGGGGGGGGACGTCCTCGCTCATGCCGCTCCGTTCCTTCCTTATTCCTCTGCTCTCGAGCCCTCCCCTCTCAGATTAACCCTCAAACCGAGCCCCTCTGCCCGCCACCCCTCTCCTTCTGTAACTGTGCCATCTTTTGCCGAATGCGAATGAGAAGAGAATCCCGTAATCCTTTAAAGTGAACAAGTGTTATTTTACGCAGCGTCTGGATGTCACAAATGGCATCATACGCTGCAGATTTAATGAAGTGCTTCCCGTAGTTTTTATTTCCCAAACTTCCCCCCCATCACTGCATCCCCCTCTTCATCCCCCTATCAGATAAGCATATGCAGGGCTATAAGTTGCAGGCCCACCGGTGGCCTGTAGGGGGCGCTTGGCCCACCTTTGTCCCACTTGGGTCCATTGGAGTAGGTGCCTCTTTAACAACAGGCTTCAGCCAGGGTTTCCGTTCCAGCCATCTACGGCTTGGCCTGCGGTCCCACCATGCCCAAATAAAGCCCTCGCATTCCTCCTCTTCACTCCCTTAAGATGTTTATAAGACCTTCTGCTCAACCTCTCCCCCATTCTACGATTTTTATTTTTTTTTTCAGGCAGACTACCTCTCGCTGGGCCGTGCGCTACTGAACTGCGATGATCGAAATCATTACCTAATGTCGTCCCGTCCGAGTCCCGTCACTGAATCCATTGCTGGTATGTAGTTCCTCTAGTCCGGGGTTCTCCTGCATCCCTTTCCAAGCAGTACGGGCTGCCGTGATCTCAGTGTGCATGACATCTCCCACCAGAAAACGCTTTTCCATCTCCCCGATTTAAAAGCAATTTATCCAAACATTAGCGCCCACCACCTTTGAAACACCATTTTCATATTCGAGCCCAGATACGTTTATCAATGTCCTTCATTTTGATCGATCTGTCAGGGCTGCAGCTGGTGAACGATGAAACACAAACTGATTCTATGTTTACTCCTGTGAAAAGTCCACAAGACCCGACAGGAGTACATACAGTGCTGTAATCCGCCATGATGTTTATAGAGTAGCTATTGTGCCAGGAATGGATTTAATAAACCTCTAGTGAATCTCACAGCGGTTGTGCGTTCAGTCATTCACACTCGCCCCTTGAGAGTCTGGGCCTGCTCACGGGGCACGAGCTCTGGGGGAAGGTGACAGGAAGCAGGGCAGGATGGTGAACATGGAGGTGTGAAGGAGGCAGGTGGCTTTGGATGGGCAGGCAAAGGGCACAATCGTAACATCCAGCACACTTATAAAAGTGACGGAGGCAATCAGCAAAGATGGTAGCAATGGGCCCTCTCCTGAAACGGGATTAAAGGCTCTTATGTAGACAAAGAGCTACTGATCTGATGATCTGCTGCTGCCATATGTGGTCCAGTGAGTCTCCCAGAGCATGAATCATCCACTCCACGGACCCCTGAAGGCCACCATCCCAATTCCTGCATTCCACCACCCTGGCGGCACCACTGCTCATGGGGGTGGAATTGGAAAGTGGCCTCATTGTCATAAGTGCCCCGCCCACACCTATGACATCAGGCCCCACTATGGAGCTCACAGAAATACCACATCCATGCTGGTGGACGGGTGCGTGATGTTGACGTGACATCATCTGAGATGGCTTGAGGTTCCAGGAATTAAATTTTGGTTTTCTCAGCAAAAAAACTTGAACAGGAGCAATAAGGCAAACCTTGTAATTCCTAGCTTTGGACAGAAATTTGGCCATAAAGTGATTAATATTTAAAGATATTAACGTTCTCATTGTTTGAACTTAGAAGGTTGTTCGAACTTGTAGATGTTAGATGATTCTAATGCTATCTAATACTAATAAATAAATTCATGTACTAAATTAAAATGTTTTAAGGGTGAGGCAGTATGGTGGTGCAGTGTTCAGCATCACCTCACTTCACTGGGACCCGGGTTCGAGCCTCCACCATGGTGCCATATGTGTGGAGTGCATGTTCTCCCCGCGTTCGTGTCATCGTGGGGTTTCCTCCAGGTACTGCAGTTTCCCCCCACAGTGCAAAAACATGCTGACGCTAACTGGCATTCCCAAATTGCCCATGGGTGTACCAGTGTGCCCGCGATGGGTTGGCACCCGGTCCTGGGTTATTGCACCCATAGTTTCTGGGATAGGACCTGGACCTCTGTGACCCTGCATAAGACAAGTGGTTATAGAAAATAAATGGGTGTTTTATAGGTTATTATTACGTATTCAGTATGTAAATTAATATTTATATTCTGTATAAGGTACAGAACAGCACAGTATATTAGTAATATATTATATTATTATAAGTTCTCCTTTTAGCATAAGGGTAACGATCAGCTAAAAAACAATACTTTGGTGACATATAGGCAGTAACATCTCGCGCTGGGTAAGATACAGTATCTCCAGTGACCTGTCATACACAAATGCCTTTCATTTATTCATATTTGGTGACTTTTATAGTCAAAATAAATAATCAAGTTTGGAATAAAATCGTAATATGTAATGCACATTACATGCAATAATAATCTGTGTGTGATATGTATCGCGTTGGTCGTATGTAAGAATTAAATAAAAACGTGACAGAAATGAAAAGCATCCTATAATTCAATTCAAGGTGGAAAAACTGACACGGTCATAGCCTAATGCCTTGCTGGTGATATCACTTAGAGGAAGAGGCAACGTCGTGATTGGACGGCTTCCCTGGCCAATCACGGCCGACTTCGGACCTGCACAGATGGGAAGAGTTTAAAAAAGATTGAGGAAAGCCGAACGGGGCGCTCGGATCCGCCGCCGAGGGGAGTACAACCGGACAGCGAAGCAGAGCATTTACCCTGCATTTACCCTGCATTTACCCTGCATTTACCCTGCATTTACCCTGCATTCACCGTGCCGCCTAGATTAGGACCGAGCTCGCCTTTCTGGTCGCCACGCTTTCCTTCATTGGTTTTAATACGTAAAATCTGCCGTGAATTACCGAAGAACACAATGACAACCCATTTCAGGAGCGGCCCCGCTTTCGGGCTGTCAGCCGAGGTGAAGAGCAAGGTAGGCTCCCGAAACGCTTCTCACATACAGTGTTTCATAAGCTGCTGGGCATCCCATGCTTTCCCCACTCACTTTGATAAACTTTTGTTTATAGGCTTTGCTCGTTATAAGGAATATTGTTTGTGACAGGACACTGTTCTGATGGTTACACACACACATGCATATCAGATGTGACTATAGGATATCACTGCGTTACACCGCAAATTGCCAGGCGGAGTAAAGGTCACTACGTAGCGGTACCGGGTGTAAGAGTGAGGCACTGAGCCTCCACAGGCCCACCTACTCCGGTGACAGTTGTGCATAAATGCTTCTAAAATGGCCAGAGAGTTGAAACGTCCAAAAATATCTCACAATTAATCAGTGACACTTTTGCCTTTTGTGTCCTACATTGATTTTCTGATGCTGATGATTACAGTATAGGGAAGCTATGGTGTTTTCCCAGTAAGGAGATTTGCCTTAATATGAGATACTATCACAAACGGTTGACTTTAATGTGAGTACGTAGTTGTAGGTCATCATTTGTGTTTTGTCAATATGATGAGAAATTATATTAAAGCCTAACACTGCATATAAACACAGGATGGACCTTGAAGTACTTGAGCACATTTTTTCCCCTGTCTGAAAAAGACTGTCACAAAGTTTTGCACAGAATTACTCATGATTCGGTCCACAGACAGGCTGGCCTGCAGGATGTATTTCTGCATCCCAATGTCATTCCTAATTCTTTTAATTTCTTGCAGTTACTAGCGCGGTGATTAAGAATCTGAATACCGCTCACAGAAATTAGGTGGACTTTGTTCCGTGAAGGTGTTGTTATATATGGACAATTTAAATAGAGAGCAGGGAAGTGTGTGCAACACAGGTCATGTAGAAGCAGAACTTGTCCCGTATTGCAGAGGGCATTCAGACGGGTGGCACACTAATATCTGTATGGCGACGAGACGGGCCTTTTCCTGCCCTGAGTGTCGTCTAAGAGAGGGGATGGTAGACAGGGAGTTATTGCGCTGGAGGTCAGCCATGACACGTGAGGGCACTCTTCATCCAAACTGCCCTGCTCCCTCTTCATTCACAGCTACTGCAGAGGCAAGGAATGTTCCAGAATTTCTGTTGCATGTCCGTCACTGGGAGATGGTATTATCCACATTTTTCAGTCTTCATTGTTTCAGGCCTTCTTTGGCATTTTGTGTCTGTCTTTGCAGTTTGTATTCATGGAACTCTGTGTTATTAAAAACACATGGAAGAATTGCGTTTTTAATTCCTCTCATGCCTTCATGCCTGACTTTGAGTTACTGACAGTCCCTGCGCTACCCCAAACGCTCGCTGTCGGTAGTATTTCGTTCGCTGTGAAGTCAGTCCGGCAGGAGACCTGTCGTGCTCCCCTCTCGCTGAGCCGCAAATGAGGTGCTGCCAAATCTGATAACCACGAGGACAGGTTAGCAAACGTCTCCAACTTCCTTTTAAGGAATCATTACCCGTGTCCCGAAGCTTTAGGAGGAAACCTTTGATAAATATTTTAGAATGGAAAGGACATTTATAGAGTTACCGTCAGTAATGAAGGCAGGAGGGGTGCATGTGTGGTGTGTTACTATACAGGAAAAAAACTGCAGAATTTAACACTCACAAAGTTTAGAATTATTTCTTGGCTGATGGGTAAATCAGGATAGTGGATTTTTTAGCTTTATTTTCAGAAGTAATCTGTCACCTCAAACAAATCATATAAATCATGTCCTCTGCTCTAATCCATCAGATTATAGATCAGAATCAGAAAAACTTTATTGATCCCAGAGGAAATTGTTCATGTTACTACTGAACTGTCACACAGAGACACAAGACAAGAATGTAAAAAATATATAAGAAACTGAAATAAAATTATAAAAGAGAGACTCTGCACTATATATCACCAGATCACCCCCCACACAGAGCTTTTCAAGTTTTGAAGTTACTTTTTTAAGTTTAAGTAATAGAATTATCCATTGTGGGAGGGGCTGGTTTATGTATCTTGGTGCCTCTAGGTCTTAAAAAGGAAACTTTTCACGACCTGGAAGAAAAAGTGGAAGGGGCAAAGCTGCACATACTGCTCTGCACAAGCGATGCCGCACAGACTACATGCATCTGCTCTGCACAAGCGATGCCGCACAGACGACATGCATCTGCTCTGCACAAGCGATGCCGCACAGACTACATGCATCTGCTCTGCACAAACGATGCCGCACAGACTACATGCATCTGCTCTGCACAAGCGATGCCGCACAGACTTCATGCATCTGCTCTGCACAAGCGATGCCGCACAGACTACATGCATCTTAGAAACGTGTGGATGGATGGAGATGGTCCTGTCTGACAACCTTCGATATTTAGCAGATGTCATCTCAGGGAGAGGAAGAGCAAGGCGGATGGGGGGCGCGTGGATAGGGGACGGGTCTCGGAAGGGGAT
>JAODKM010000043.1:2386377-2417448 GCA_026780845.1 Petrocephalus sullivani
TAAGTGAAATCCCAGTCCTTTTTGGGTCCTTTTGATTTAAATGGTAGTTTACAAATCCTATCCTAGCTCAAAGTGCCCGGGATGACATGGGTTATCTGGTCACCCTAATTTCAATCCCTGATCATCAAAACAAGCCTGAATCCTAAAAAGAGCCTCTTTATAGAGTGTAACGATGGGGCTACCATTGGGGCTGGACGCCTACCATAGTGATGCACCAGCGGCGGTTAACCACCTTAAAGCATGGTCTCAAGAAAGTATTATGATTCATACTTAATATTGGAAGTGCTTTATCATCAATGGACATATATAAATGGAATAAAAAAAACGGTATTGAAGGTAGCTGTGACATGAAATTAGTCGCTTTATAGCAAAAACTTAAGGTGCAGAACACTTAAATTAGATTAATCTTCAGCATTAAGTCATCCATAACTTATTGACTCCAGCGGCGTTTCCGTACTAAACGCGGACGGGGTGCCGCCGGGAGCAGCGGGACCAGCCGCGGGTACCGTGCAGCAGCTGGCCGGCGCTCTTCCTGGTGCCCATGTGCAGGTCGAAGAGCAGCCGGCGCGTCTCCATCACCGCCCGCACGCTGCTCTCCGCGTTGCTGCTCTCGATCAAGTTGGCCAGGTCCTCGCCGATCTCCTCCAAGCGCTCGAAGCCCTTGTCCAGCGCCGCCATGGCGCTTATTTATATTATATTATATATTATATCCAGCAGCTGCTACACATAACCGCGAGCGTCCCCGCGAAACCCGCGCGACTCTTCCTGTCAGTTAAATTCAAACTGGTTCCGTAACCCCGCCTTCGAAGGACCGCCAGGTCCCAAAATAAGTGCCTAAAAACTTCGTTATTATAATTATATATTAATAACATTAACGTGCATATTCATGCCGCATACATTTCGATATCTTTTTTTAAATATCTTTTGATATTAAAAAAAAAAACCTCCATTCCCTCATATGAAATACATTTTCAGGCTCTTGCACTGGCCACCTAAAACGGTTTAGCCCGTGCATTACGTCCGTATTACCGTAGGGGGCGCTAATAGACAGCGGAATGCTACGGGTTAGGGCGCGTTATGCCAGAGAGCTGCCGCTGTAAAGCCAGCGCTGTAAGCGGCTGCATGACGCCGAACGCACCCTGTGACATGCTAAGGGTGTGGTATGGACCATTAACTAACGCCCACTCTTATAACAGTGCTTATTTTAATTAGTACCCGCAGTAATATGTAGGGGGGAAAACACAGAAGTGCAAAACTTTGATTCCCCATTTTACAAAAAAATGTTTATGTCCATAATAATTATCAAGTGAAGGAAAAAAAAAAAAACACTATTGTGTTTCCATGAATCAGGTTAGAATTGTGTGTACCAATTTACCTTGGCGGCTGTCGCCATCTGTGTACAATTGCGATATACAGCTAAGAAAGAGTTGGCCGGTTCCTGGAGCAACTGAGGTTAAGGGCCTGGTTTAGGGCAGGGGTGGGGAACCTGATCCATGGAGGGCCGGTGTGGGTGCGAGCTTTTGGGACGACCTCTCAACCAGTTGTTAACAGTGGGTCCCCAGCACTGGAGCTGAGAACCAATGCTTTATTATTGGCTGACTGACAGGTCATCCCAAAAACCCGCACCCACAGCTTCCCCACCCCTGGTTTAGGGGAACCTGCGACATTCTGATCAGTCACGTCCTCCTTGCAGGGCTTGGTACAGCACCAACCTCAGCACGCTACTCTGTTGTACCTTTGCATCTCAGCGTGATACTCTGTTGTACCTTTGAGTGGCATTGCAAAGCAGTGTAATATGACCAATGTTAGCTTTGAATACAAGATAAATACAAATGGTTAAGTCTAAATGAAGAAAATGCTCAGAAAAGATTTACTTAATGCTGTACATTCCCAGGAATAAAATGGTAACATAAAACCAGTATTAGGGGTGCATCAAATACATTTCCTTAGATTACCATAGAATTTAACAGAACATGCATGCTACGAAAATGTAACAATTAACAAAATATTTGTTATTCAAGATCCTTTAAAGTCAGCCAGTTATCAGTGACGGAATGTAGGAATAAAACAAACACCTTCATTGAATAAATATGGAACTCTCCTGCTTTAATAGAGTGGAATTGTGTGCTGGGGTTAGAGGGAGAAGTCTTTATGGGAGGCCTACATCCTGGAAACAGGGATGAGCAAAAAAAAAAAACCAGGACATTCATTCCTTATTTTTCCCCTTCTTTTTCCCCTCAGCTTTTCGTTTTTGTTGCCTGAGCTGCTTAAATCGCAGTCTTTTGGGATTAAGCCCATAGGCCTTAAGTCTCTGCCCACTAAACTCCCTCCCACCCATCTTCACCTTGAAGGACCTTGACAAGAGGCGTCCACCCGGGTGCCTGTGCTTCTTCTTAAGCCACTGTGGCTTCTCACCAGAGTGCCCTGGTCTAATCTCACTAGCAACATCAGGACAGCCCTCCATTTTCGTCTTCTTAGGTACCAAGAACTCCTCGTCATCTTCACCTCCTGTCTCCGTCAATACTTGGAGAGCATCTCCTTCAGCATGGCCTTCCACTGGTTCCTGAACAGACGTGGCGTCCTCCTTGCTGACATCTTCCTCCTCTCTCAGGCCGTCAGCCTTCCTCAGCCGATCTCTCCTCTTCTTCCCCACCTTGACTTTGCCCTTTGCTTCCTCCTCAGCTTCGTTCTCGCTGTTGAAAGGTTTTGCAGATAGCGGGTCAACACACAAGTGAACGTAATAGTATGGTGATAAATGGTCTGCTCGATACATACTCCTTGAAAAGGGAGTTCAAGATGTCCCTCTTCTTCCTGTCATTTTGGGCCTTGATCTTGTAGTTTTTCACATCGCAGAGCTCCTCCCTTTCGGACCTGAGGCAGGGAAAAGGGAAACTGTCAGCGTGCTTCTGCTGCACCTGGAGCCCTCAGGCTGAGGCTGGCCCGCAGAGAAGCCACCACCTGAACATGCACGCCTTCTTCAACGAAGACCAGCGATTCAGCTCCTTATCGTCGGCACCCAGGATCTGCAGAGCAGAGGGAGGGGCATATTAGTTACAGGGTGTGAGACAGTGACATGATTAAGGGTTTTGATTTGTAACCTGAAGATCTAACAGTCTTCCTGAAGATCTTTGTTCAGTTGCAGATCGCTACATTCATCAGTAGTAAAATGATTAGAAGTTCGAAGTTTGTAGATATTCAGTTCTCTTCATGAGTTGACTTAATCGACCGCAAACAAGCTTATGTTCAGGATGTCTGCTCAGAGAGAAGATTACAGTCTTCAGGCCCTGGTCAGAGCCTGTAAACAGGCAATACCAGGTCAGACTATACTTCACCTCATCACTGCATTCACTCCCTGCAAGGGCAACGGTCTCACCTCCTCTGTTGACAGGCCAAAGTCATTTGGGACGACCTGCCGGTAGCGGAACCTGCAGGGCAGGTCATCGATGATGTCCTCGTAGTCCAGTCGGTAATACTCGTCTAGGTACTGCTCAAAAGTCTTCTCCTCTGAAGATTAAAAAAGTGTGATATGCAAACTGGGTCAACAGCATGATTCTAGAGCTTATAACGTGCTTAAGCAAGTCTGACAACCCCTAACAATTATTTGATTAAACTGGCCACATGTACGCAACAGTCTAGTAATGGAAATTGCCCTCATGACTGCACATCTATTTCTGATGGAAGAAACAGGACTTATTAAAGCAGATGATCAGAGATGGCATTTTGTGATGTGCCCTCCACATGGTCAAATCTGGTTGCTATGAAAACTCCTAATTAGTTCTTTGAATCCCATGGAAGGCTTGCGAGTTGGCCCCTCATGGTGGATCTCCTAGATCATACCGGAGTACCAAAGGCTGGCAGACTCACGGGGGTCGAAGGCAGGCTTGCTCTGCGTGAGGACGCTGGCGAAGTGCGACTTCTTCCGCTTCTTCCCCATCGGGGGGGCGTCCGCCTTGGTCATCTGGCTCCCCTTTTTCTCCGCTTTCTCCTTTCTCCGTTTCTTCTTCTTGGATGTGGGCTGCTGGCTGGGATCATAGTCTGCATCCATCTGTCAAAAGTCGCGGTTAGCTGCCGGCATGCCATCTCGCCAGCAAGAATTCTTAAGATTGAAAATATCAAAATCCTACGGCAACTGGGAGGGAAACAGCAACGTACGGGTATTAAAGATGCAAGGCGGGCAAACGGGGTATCTTACGATGAAGTCTGCATCTTCACAGTGAGGGTCGTAACCCTCAAACTCTTCCTCCTCATCTCCATCCCCTGCTTCTCCCCCTTCGCCTGTCCAGGTGTCCCAGTTCCAGTGTTCTGAGGTGGAATGATAAGGATGCGAACCTGTCCATGGGCTTCTCTTTACACACACTCCCATCTTAGTAAGGACTGTCCATTCATTTCTAGGGGAAAAACCCTAATCCCAATCACGACACCCTTTACCCTTATCACAGGACCTCATAAGTATGGCAAGACAAAGAACACATGCACGTGCAAACACACACACACACACACACTACTTACTTACCATCCATCTCGTCCCCCTCAAAGTCGGGCTTCTCCTCCTCTGCTGCCTCATAATACTCATCACCAAAGAACTTCTGCACAAAGGGACAGAGGCAGCAGCGGAAGAGGAGCTTCGCTCTCTTTCTGATCCAGCATTCATCAATTACACTTAGCATTGGGTTTATATTTATGTAATAGAGTAATAATAATAATAATAATAATAATAATAATAATAATAATAATAATAATAACAACAACAACTCTTTAGCTGCCCCAGCCGCTTCCCCTAGCGTCTCCCACCTGCATGAGCTGGTCGTGCTGCTGGGGATCGAAATCGCCCTCCAGGTCGGTCTGACTGAAGGCCAGCTCCGCATTTCCCGTCAGCTCCTGCAGCTTCTGCAGCTTCTCCATGATCTCACTCCGCTTCAGGTTCTTCAGCTGCTTCAGCTGCTCCCGCTTCTGCTCCTTCTCCTGCGGCCCACGGGGAGACCAAGGTAAGAAGACCAGCGTCTGGCAAGCGGACCCCCGCGCCAGTGTCCGGAAAATCCAGGGTACTTGGAGAGAAGGTACGCAGATGACCATCTCACCTTCTTCTTGCGCTCCTTCACCTCCTCCCTCTTGCGTTTTCTCCTCTCATCCTTACTGCGGACAGAGTTGGCGATAACACGGGGGTACGTCTTGATCTGGATGGAGACACAGAAGTAAATTGTTAAGCTACCTGCACATCCCACCCCAGACCAGTAGGGGGCAGAAGGGGGCCTCACTTCTTGGGCATCCGGCTCCTCGAAGCGGAAGTTGTAGCGTCTTTCGAAGTCCTCCTGGCGTTCCAGGAAACAGCCGCCTTCCTCCTCAGAGTCCTCAACCTCGTCCTGCACCACCTCATCGTACGTGGGGATTCTGCAAGTTTACAGGTACATTTTTTTTAAATGCGAAAAATATATCCTGGAATAATGATTTTTTTTTTTTATCAAAATAATGATGCTCCAGCTAAATATTTCCTTGAGCACAATCCTACTATAACTGAAATTTTAACGTGAGTGTGTGCAGGCACAAGTTTAGCTCACTGGTCCTCGTCTTCCTCCAGGTAGCCCTTATGGAGGATGTAGTCTCGCAGGAACCTCTCCTTCTCATCCAGCTCAGGATCATTCCAGTACTCCTTCAGGTATTTCTGTTTCAGCAGCAAAGCCCCATGGTGTGGTCAGACACCTGCCCCCATAAAACCCCAACCACTCCCCTCAATACCCCCCCTCCCCCAAAACAAGCTAGACTCACCATGTCCTGTACCTCCTCTACCCCCTCCAGCTCTGCCTGTCCTTTCAGCCACTCCACATAATCTGCCTCCTCTTTATCCTAAAGGGCGGGACAGAAAACCAAGTGTGACATCATAACGTTTGAAGAAAAAAAAAAAAAGAAACAGCATGCAAATAAGCAGAAACATATATAGAGCGCTTCACTCTATTGGTCCACTTTCAAACATCTTAAAAACTAGCTCTGATACTCAGTGGCCTAGCCCAGCTCTTCCTCACCTTCTCCTCTTGCGTTTTGTTCCTCCGTGTCAAGAACCCCTCCCCCTCGCTGCTCTCCTCGTCACTGTCCTGAATAAACCTCGAGAAGCTTTGGTGAGTGGGGGTTAAAAAAAAAAAAAAAAAAAAGGTATGAAAACAGTCAGGAAGACAACTCACTGCACCTTACGCATTGATGTCCGTGGTTCTCTACACAAACCCAATACCTTTACAATGCTTTAAGAACCGATGTCTAAATCTCACCTTTCCTTCAACTGCCTCTGCTCCTGGATGTAGCTGGGTGACGCTGCTCTCTGTTACAGAAGCACAAAGAACTGGTGATCCTCATTCCGACAGAAGTGACTTATAGAAGATGATCATCAGTGGCAGTTCATTTTATTAGTGGTGAAAGAGGAACATAATACCTCCACCCTCTTTGAGGCCTCTTCGTCATCACTCTCATCCTCTTCATCCTCATATTTACTGAAAATACATTGACAGGGTAAATATCAAGGTCTTACTATGAAACACTATGTTCCATCTGAACAATGTAACCCTCACCCTCCCTTCTCCAAAATGACTTTGCGTTCATAGTCCTTAAGGAACATCGGCTTCTCGTTCTTCTTCGAGGTTGATGGCTGGGGACTGGAATCTGAATCTTCAAAAGAGATTTTTTTCCAAAACGGATCAAAATGCTTCTAGCTGTACGTGAGGAAATAATTATTTAATCCTGCCCAAAGCCCCTGGTTCCCCACAAAAAAAAAATGTTTACTGGTTCAGGTGTAAACATTACACACAAAATTGATAGGGCCACCTGACAAAGCTTTAAATATCAAAATATCAACTGGGTAACCAATCATTATAACTGTGACGGTGATTCTGACTACCTTCTGCTGTATAAAATGTAGCATCCTGCTGATAAATCTTAGGGTCCTTCTTTTTCAGCAAAGAAAGAGTCCTGTAGAAGTCCCTTTCAATTTTGGGGTCAAGTTCCTGCAATGAGAGGTAGGTGAACCTAGATGCCATCAACTTAAAAAAAAACACTGGTTGTAAAAATTCAAGACGCCAACATTTCTACTTTTGAAAATGTAACTCCGAAAAGAAAGAATATGCATGAACAAATTTACCACTTCGCCATCGTCATCAGAATCGGACTCCGAAGAATCGGATTCGCCGCCTTCCGCCTGATCCCCATAGCGATCCTTCACTGGAAAATAATTTAAATAAAGTTCCGCGCGTTAAACACTGCAAGATTATCATTACGGGGAAACTGTTAAAAGAAAATGCGAGACAAAATGCCGTACACCTGTATGTAAACATATACGCATGTATCGCGGTTATAACAGGAAAACAAACCAGGTGCGGCGTCGGCGGCACTTACGGCGCTGCAGCTCCTCTTTCTGTCGGTACCGCTCGTACTTCTGCGCGAACTTCTCGTTTATCTTTAAGCCCGCTTCCCCCGGCATTCTGCCACCGTCGCCGTCACTTTTATTATCCGATAACGATGAGAATTTACAGACCGAAAACGGCAAACTCCAGCCACATGGAAGCAGCTAGACCACGTGTCCTACGACGTCGGGGGTCAAAGGTCAGAGGTGACGGGGTTACCGGGGCCGGGAGTCTCCTTGTGCCTAAACTGCGGAGGGGCTCGCAAAGTTTCCAGAATTCAGGGAGGCTGCTGGTGTAATTTGGCATGTAAAAATACATAAAAAAATGTAACGGACACCATTTTGTAACACCGCTGTAGGCATAGAGTGTAGGTACTCGTTTGGCTTCCCCCTCGTGGTCGAAGTTGGAATTGCAGGAGACAAGCGAATAATGAAGTTCAAATGATTCGAATGGATTAAATGATTAATTCTGCACCAGCAATCGTAATTAGCGTTGTGGATTAATTTTCGGAATCCAGTAGCTACCTCATATAACATTTAGCGCTTCAAACGAAATTTAGTCGGGTTCCCGCAGAGGTTTTTGCATTTTATCACCCTAACACAGGGGTGGGCAATCTAATCCGCAAAGGGCCGCTGTGTATGCAGGCTTTCGCTGCCACTCCCTAATTAGGTCACTAATTAGCAGACTGATTGGCTGAAGAATTCCTACACCTGAGTTTGAACAACTGACCTTAGGGTTATCCCGAAAACCTGCATACACACCGGCCCTTTGTGGATATGATTGCCCACCCCTGCCCTAGCTCAATGATTCTGTATATAAGCAAAATAAAACAATGTGAATCCTGTGTCAGTTTGAACATAATGCAGTTCGGTTTGTGTGTATAATTTAACATAGCAGTTAAATGACGCACATTGGGTACCGGGTTCAGATCATTTATTACATTCTCAAGGTATCAACCGATGGCATATTTGCAGGGTTATCTGACTCCAAACCACATAGCTACACACAAGGCCAAAGACTGGAAGTTTTAAAGTTGTTCAGTAAAATAATTCATCTTTACAAAGCTTAAAATAAACACTTCACGGCGATATACCTATAACATTTGTTTATCATACAAAACTTATAAATACGTAGTTTAACAAATATACAGCGATTAATAAATAATTCAAATAAATAATTAGGCATCACAATAAAGTAAAGAAAATCACATTTTCTATTAATCACACATCTTAGATGCAAATATTTAATTTTAGAAACATGGCAATGAAAATAGATTTAAAGTAATACATCTATAATGTATAATTAATCGGAAGAAGATTTAATCAGTAGCTGGCTACTTTATTGACATTTTTTAAATGACACTTGCATTTTTTTTTTGCCTTTAAACACATTTTAAAGTGCGTGTGGCACTATTATCCCTTATGCAACGTGTGAGGGGAGCTCAGGTCGGGCCGGAGTCCGGGGGCTGCTGCAGCAGCTCGGCAGCGTCCGGCCAGCGGGCGCGGGCGAGGTCCAGCGCCGTGTCGCCGCCGCGGTCCCGGTGAGCCAGGTCCGAGAGCGGCGCCAGGAAGCGCACGGCGTCCGTGTGGCCCTCCCGGATGGCGACGTGGATGGGCAGCGCGCCGCCCTGCTCCGGCACATTGACGGAGGCCCCGAACTGCACCAGCACGGCCAGGGTGTCGGCGAAGCCGGTGCGGGCGGCGTCGTGCGCCGGGGTGATGCCCTGCTGGTCCTGCACGTTGGCGCTGGCGCCGTGCTGGAGCAGGAGCCGGGCCGTGGCCGCGCTGCCCATCATCATCACCTGATCGTCCAGGCGAAGCACAGCGTCAACTTCGTCCTTCCCGATTAATCGCAGTACCAGCCTAGTGGCGCATTGCTTTTTTGGGTTATATAAAATTCGTTTATATATAAAGTGTATATATACAAATATATAAAATTGGTTTCAGACATAGAGTAATGTGTAATATCCCGTTTGACTTCTCTTCCGTGGATTATGGACACATGCACATCTTTATTCTTATATTTATATAATTTTATATTATACGTTGTTTATTGTTTATTCTTTATTCTATACTTTTTAATACTCTTTATACATAGAGTTGGGGAAAAACAAGCATAAGAATTTCATTGCGGGTAATGGTGGTACATTGTTATCTGTATATGACAATAAAAAAAAAAACTTGAAACTTGATACAGAGCATGCCAGTTTACACCATGCCATTTGTTTACTTACTTGCACTTTGTCCTGTTTTGCATCATATACATCAATGTATTCATTTTATATGTATATCAATGTATATCAATGTATTTTAACACACCCATGTAAAGCGCCCTGGGACAACTCTGTTGTGAAGGGCGCTATATAAAAATAAACTGAATTGAATTGAATATATTTTGGCTGATTTGCAGCTTACGACCCTCACCGTTGCATGCACTATAATCCCCCCAGGATAAATAAGGTAAATCATATCATATCATATCATATCATATCCATGCATGCAGAGCCGGGTTTACCTGCAGAGCGGTCCTGCCGAATTCATTAACTGTATCGGGATGGACTCCATCTTCCTCCAGTATTCTTTTCACGGCACTTACGTCCCCCTTGGCCGCCGCAGATGTCAAATTATTGCCGAGATCCCCGTCGGTAAGAATCATGCCTGGTGATTTTGTCGCCCCAAGAAAAACAAAAATCAAAATTAAAAATAAACGTGTAAAAAGCTAACTCACACTGTGGGCCAGGAATCCCGGCAGAGAAGGAAATGTGAGTTTTGAGATTATCCAGCTGTCGCTTTGGATCATCTTGACAAGTTAGTTAGTTGGCGATTTTATATTCGTGTTACGCGTCCCGAACGAATTCCCCGCAGTTTTGCGAAAGTCAGCCGCAAAGTAACTTATAGTACCGCAAAGAGCGCTCGCGCTAAGCGCCCGCAAAAATCGTAAACACGACCCGCCGAGTACCGCGCGCCCGCCGCCGATAAGCTCGCGCTCTTCTCTAATATATATATATTTTTTTTAATGCGAAACGGGACATAAATGTAATTTTCTCGCATAGAGAAACTGACTAAAAAAAAAAAGTTTAATTTGCGCGCTGAGACACCAGTTAGGGGTTAAACCCAATCATTATCTTAAAAAGAGACAAGAGGAAGTCCTCAGCCAATCGGATCGCGTATTTCCCCCTGGGGGCGGAGACAGTGTGGCGTGTCACGGTGATGACTATACAACTCCACCAATGAGATTTCGCTATGCGAAGGCGGGCTATTTGACGGACCCTCTGTTTAAAGAACAGTTCATTCATTTTCCTACGCTGTAGTAGTGACAAATGTCAAAATAAGAGCAGAAGGCGGAACACTGTGTCCTTGTACATTTGCTTATCTGTGTGACATATTGCATGCTGTGCAGTTGTATGATAAGCGTATGATTCGCAAATAACACATATCAAATATTTTATTTTTAGTATCCTAGTATTCTTCTGACAGTATCGAGTAATTGAAATGTGACCGATGAATAATATTTGACTATAGCGTGTTCTGTGTAATAGCTAAAATGCAACATTTGGTGCGGTATGAGGTGTTTCAATTAATTTGGAGCCATTGTCCTATTTGCAGAAAAACGTCCGGACAGTCCTTAGAATGATCTGGATTTATGCATCAGTACCCGCTAAATGCAAACTTGAGACCGACACCAATGATTTTTTTTAGTAAGCAGTGGTTTCCCACAAATACCACTTTTGGTTTGTCAGTTATTTTATTATGGTAGACTCGTAAACACGGACATTGCAAAGTGCAACAGATGCCTGCAGCTGTCATTCTGGACCTTTGTCATTTATTTAAAAACGTATTGTCTTTGAGCTGATGTTTCTGGGATAAGCTAGATTGGATATATAATTGGTTTCAGACATATAGTAATGTGTAATACCCCGTTTGACTATTGTCTTCCGTGGATTATCCGTTAAACTGCAGATGACTGATGTAGTTGTTCTTTCCAAAACACACCAGTAGGGGGCAGTGTACCTTCAACTGACATTTCCTTTGTACAAAAGACCGCCAAATAAGATTTTATTATTTTTATTTTCGAAATTGTTTATCATCCTCCAATTCAGTTAAAGGACTGAATGTTCAGCTATGGAGAGTCTTGAAATCCTCTGAAGCATCAGTAGAGGCATCTCCTGTAGTTAATTGGATACTGCCCCTCCTCTCCTCTCCACCCACATTTGTCATTGGTCAGAAGATCCGGTGGGACCAGTTTCTTCTTGGAGTCTTTCCACAACATTTATATTTAAAAGCATTTTAAATTAATTTAAATTGAATCCATTTACAAAATTGAACAGTGTTGCTTTACTGTATTGGGAGGATGGATTTAGCTAAATTAAGATGAGTCATTTCGTTTTTGACTGTGTAAAAGTTTATCAGCTTTCCTGATCCCTATACCTTGCTCCTTGCACAGAAAGCCTGGTTCCAGTCTGCATTTGTTACTCATTACCAGAGTTAATCCACTGTGTATTTAAGTAGCAAACTGGACAGCTCAGTAACACAATGTAGTCATTCCATAAACTGTCACTTACTAAGACCCCACCCTTTCATTTATAAATACATAGTGGTGTGACACTTAGACTCCACCCCATTCTCATGACATCAGCCAATAGGAAGTGTCAGAATTAAAACAGGCAGATGGAGTATGCGCTCATACGGACCATATATTTGTTTGACTTAAGTGTTTTCCTACAGTCTGTTATCAGCATAAAAATGTTGTTTGCCATAGTGGCCTAGCATACATTGGCCTTCACAATTTATATGATAAATATCCTCTTCAATAGCAGGATTAACTCAACATAAATTATATACAGTGATCTTTGGAGTTCATCATAAGTTGTTGATTGTTTCTTAAGCTAGAACTTTAATTTGAAATGTTTTAGTTGATTGAAATGTTTAAGTTGATTGAATTAATTCTACATTTAAAATGTTTGATGCAACAGACAGAGATCCTAGTAGAAATTCCTATGGCCTGTCTGGATAAAATTTTGCAGCTTTCATTTGTAATTTGAATCTGAATCATACTTCCGGGATTTTGTTTAATTTCACAAGCTTCCCTGTAGTGGGTCCAATATACCCATACATATGTAGGCAGTGAAATAATTACACTACTTATGATGTACTTTCCAGAAATATGCTGCCTTTGCAATTGAATTGTAACTGAGTAGTGAAATACTAGAGCTTCACACACAAAAGCACAAATACTAGATTTATAGCAAACAAAATGAATTATAACGCCTTATGAAAGGCGCTGTATAAAAATAAATTACATTTAAAAAACATTGGATAACACTTGTCCATTAAAGGGTTTCCTTGTCCATAATTCATCATAATATAAATGCATGAAAATTATATTTCTTAAGTAGGAATTCTGGTGTGAAACAAAAAATATAGAATATTTTGAATGTGTTTCAATGAAGTGTTGTCCTGCTGCACAGAACCAGTGGTGATCCTGTTAATATTTGAAAAGGCCTTTTTCCCAAATTATTAACTTCAGAGATTCAAGCCAAAAGCAGGAAACACTGAGTTCCTTTTTGAAATGTCACCAGCTGGGATCCTTATCGCTTTAACTTTAGATCTCAGCTGTTCATTGTTCATTGTTGCTCACACCAGTACATAAAGAAGTCCTACAAGCTGAAACATCAAAATAGACATATTACCAACGCTGAAGCGCAAATGGATGAATGATAATCTTTTATTTTCCTTTCAGTAGTATGGCAGGGTTGCCAACTATCATGCATCTGGTGCTCATGCTTTCAGACTCTCACGCAAGAAATCTTACGGCAAAACTATATTATTGCATAGTAAACCTAAAATTAGCTACATTATGTACACAATGTAAATTACATTACAGTGGGGGTGTTAAAAGCCTCGTGAGTCTCTGTGTACCTCCCCTCATCAGAGTTAAATCTGGAGCCTTTGGCCTGGAGGGGCGTCAGGTGACCACAGAGTCACAAGGCCGACTGAGGGGCACAGTCTAAGTCCATCAAGAGTCCTACCACCCATATGCTCTCTTATAAATCTATTATGCTGATTCTTTCCTGACAAATACTGTCGAGAAAGACTCCTATCATGGCCAGATTGTGACTCCATCACCTGAATAATAAGCAACAGTCATAAACTTAAAAAAAAAAAGATTTATTAAAGATTGCCCGAAAAGTACAGCATTAGAGTTGATCTTGGCTTATAAAAATGTTCTAAATTTGTAACTTGAGAATATGTAATTTGAGATATAATATTATATGCATTTAGGGAAATAGTAAATCATAAATCTAGAAAAGTTAGATGTCACCTGCTCCAGGATAATGTCAATGATACTCATTTAAAGCCTCACGATGACACGTTTGGATCAATCAGTAAACTCTGCCTCACTGTGCAAACAATGGCCGTGCGAAACGGGCAGTGATGAAACCTTTGAAACACGTCCTCCGATCCACCATTGCAGCCAGACTCAGGTACAATATGGCCGCCAAAATACCTTCTACTGCCACTTTCCAATTCAATAAGACTATTTCAATTATATTTCTGGTCCAAGTTAATATTAAATGAAATCACAATCATATTGAGTAATGTCAATGTGAATATGTCCCTTTTTAGATGACACATTTTTTCTTTAGTTTTGTTCAATTTATTGTACTGAGAAGTGGGTGTGTACATGACACTTATGTCTTGCCATTGTAGTGTAGGAGGGTACAAAGCACTTTGGAGCCAAGCCACAACGTATTACTAGCAGCATTATCTGGCCAGTTGTAGCTGTTAACGAGAAACAATTATTTCTTTATAAATTATTTTTATTTCCAGAGATCCTTAAACTTGAATGTTTCTGCAACCCAACTGTACGTATGCCATAAAATGTGGTGAAAAATCACAAACCTTCATGATGACACCCATTTAAAACAACACCCAGATTTTGAGCAAGGTTGGAATAACCATGTATATATACACACATACCACTCCCCAGATAACGATGGTCTGTGTTACGATATTGTGACTTTACAATGGGTATTCCCATCGCATATTTATTCAATAAATGACATGACATATTCAACACTTTATTATGAAACAGGCTTTGTGTTAACAATTTATGCCCAACTGTAGTGTAATGTAAGTGTTCTAAGCATGTTTAAGGTAGGCTAGGCTAGGCTATGATGTTTGATAGTACTGTACTGTATTAAACTGTATTTTCACCTTACGATAGGTTTATCGGAAGAGAACCCCACTGTAACTTGAGGAGGAGCTGTGTATGTGTAGATATATACACACACACACACACACATACACACACATACTTATCATATGTCAATCACATTAATAGATGAAAGATTTAAAGGTGATTTCTCATGCAAGAAGGACCCAAACAACATTACGACAAACTTTGATATAAGTAACAAAGAGTATGATTCCAAGATAAATAAAAAACCCAATTTGCATATGTACAACATTTAAAATTCAGAAATTCACCGCCTAACCAGGGAACCAGAGCTGTGCAATAGATGGTATTTACATATAAACATATTTACACATACACACGTATGTCACTGGGAAGCAGCCGGTCTTTGCATTGCTTTAACATGGATTTGAGGTTCAACCCACTGCCCAGAGATAAATAAGGTCATCAGATACAAAAAGGAGGGAGAAGAGACTCTGTACTTAGTTACACCTCACAGGATCTAGTGACTGTCCACACCTCTAGCAAGCCACTATAGCACTGAAACCACATATATCTATTTGATATCCCCCTGACTTTGGGATGGACAAAACTTACACATCATGAACCATTTGCTGTTTTTTTGGCCCCACTAGATGGCGCTCTTTGTTCAAAAAGGGCACAAAGCATGCCCCAAAGCAAACCAAGAGCACCATCTAGTGGGGTCAAAAAATACAGCAAATGGTTCATGATGTGTAATTTTGTCCATCACTACGCTAAAACCATTCCCTTTCGAAGACACCCCGTCTAAAATATGGAAAATAACAAAAACAAGGCACCTCTGACACGCTGGCCCTAAGGGAGCTTCTCTGACTGAGCTGTCCACGGAGTCTGACTGGTCGTGGGAAGAGGCGTAACGTTGCATACGTGTTTCATTGCTTCTCAGTTGGCAGCATTCTGAGTGTTCAGAGAACCAGGGTCCAACCAGGGGCATGTGCGACAAATCGCTGTAATCCCGAATGACTAAACTGTAAAGAAAAAGCACCTCTAAATAATAATAAACTGCAAGTCATCACTCACTGGACAGCAAATGAAAAGTTGCTTGTTTAAATAAATATGTTTGAACACATTCAGTTTAAAGGCTTCTCATTCACGTGTCAGTTCATAGCCTAAGCGCCAGCCTATTACAGTGTTTCCCAACCCAATACCCCAGGGACTGACAGACAGTCCATGTTTTTGCTCCCTCCCAACTGTCTGGGGGTCCCCAAGGCCCAGATTGGGAATCACTGGCCTACTCTGAACCTGAGCTGGTGTCTATTAAGGCACTAGGAAACAAACAGCAATGATGGCTATTTCACGCTCAGTGCGTGACACGGCTTAGGAAGCCCTCGAAGGTGGCCCTCGAAGGTGGCCCTGCGCCTGGCAGCCCACGCGGGGCTACTCCCAGTCTCTGACGGGTCCCGGTCCCCAATGCACTGTTCAGATTCAGCGTAAGAGGTCAGATGGTTACAAAATCCCTGCTCCGCGTCACGTAAGACAACTACTTGCTCCTTCACTGCAAAAGTTCCATTTGGTTCAAATATTGTGTATAACCACGCAAGATAAGGAAAATAACAGTTAGAATTAAATAATATACAATTTCATTTTTGTTGGTTTACGACATACTCCACCTCAGCTAAATGTAGTGCAAATACCTGACAATCAATATAAAGCTAAATTATTTACAAAATCTCAAAAGTCTGTACAATTAAGTAACAACATTAGAAGTAACATTCAGGGCCTGTAGTTAGGCAATAAGGTCATATTCACACACAAAAATACATCCAAAGACAAACGTTCTCCCTAAAAAGTAGCCTTTGCCCTGTTTTTCCGAGAAGATCCTTTCACAGTATTCCTTATCAGTCCTCCTTCATTTACACGTGTGATGTTTTGGTCACGAGTCCCACATGCCTACGCCCCGCAGAGCCGTACACATCGGGTTACTGTACAGCTGTCAGCTGGCATCATGTGGGTTTGGTTCCATTCAAAATAATCTCCTGATCCACTTCAGTTTTCTTTCTAAGTTTGGGTATCTTATTGTTATCTTCTTGGTTTAGCTCAAAGAGTTCTCCAAATGGAGTCCTGGACGGCACAGTGGTTTCAGTCATTTCTTTTTAAATCCTAACAGTCAGAGAGCAGCATATAGAAAAAGGCCTTCATCCATTTCGGTCGTCTCCCTTTTTGTCGGTCTTTCTGTACCCTGCAAGCGGCGAGCTGCAGGTCACGCGATCTCGTCGTCGGGGCTCAGCATCTGTCGCTACGGGAATTCAACGAATGAAAGACAAGTTAGGAAAGTGAAAAGGCTTTAATGTCGGCATGCGCCCTGCCCGGTCCTGCCCACCATGTGTCGGCTGGAGGACTGTAACACCAAAGACCAAAGGAAGGCATTGCGCTCACCGAGGGGTAAGTGTAGCCGTCCGGACAGTGATTCCTGCATATCTGCACCTCGTCCTCTGTGGTCTTCTGATAGACTGGGTTTTCAAAGTGGATGCTGTTGGTGTTCCTCACCCTCCAGTTCCTCCACACCAAAAACGCGCCAAAGGCCAGCAGACACAGGACGGCTGCCAAAGTGAGATGGGCCATGTCAAGGGTCAGCAAAACATCCTTGGATCAGATATGAGTCATAATATAAGCTTAATTAGACAGACATGAGGATGCGCTGTACTGACCTATAGGTAACACGATATACAGAGCAGTAGGGGTGGACTGTGGATCGTCCCGCTTGGCGACACGCACAGAGCCCGTCGTGGGTTCAGCAGGGGCTGGAGAGGCTGTGACTCCTGCTGAGAATGAAGACAAACCGCAACAATGCAAATTAGGAGGCATGTTCTTCAGTCAGGCCTTTATCATCTCCCGGTAGTAAGATGAAGTTATACAATTCTTACCAGTTGCCTGTATAATGCATTTTATATAAGGGGTTTCATATAATATTGCTTGAGTCCAAAGCACCATACCATAATTGGTACCTAACTGGTAGTTGCAGAGCCTGGGACTCAAACGGGCCGGCTGATTGGGGCCTACCCGACACGCACTTCCTCTTGTCCGGGCCCAGTGCCAGGCCATCAGGGCAGGCACAGGTGTACTTGGGTGAGTGCCTGTTGATCTGAGGAGCGGGGAGGCACAGGAACTCACAGCCTCCGTTGGAAATGTTACTTGCCTCACACCAGTTCTTGCCTAAGGGATATAAACTTGAGATCAACCATTTTCCTCTCTCTGCTTAATTAATAATTCATACTCCTGACAGATGGTGTAACATAGGTGACTTATTTTCCTTTTGTTAAAAAATTATTCCCTTTGTGCACCAGGTACTGGTGTGTGATTTCAGTGCACTGAGACTCATCTAATGTTTCATACCGATGGGCTGCTTCAAGTTGTGGAAGAGCACGATGTCCTCGGGGGAGGCCAAGTTCTGTGCCAGGAGGGTGATGTCACTTCCTGTCTGGCGATTGGCACTCAGGATGGCATTGTTGGCGACATCAGTCCAGAACACTTTCTCCTACAGAACATAACAACCATGTCATACAACATAGCACGAAAGACTGCAAAGATAATGTCGTCAAACTGCAATGTTTCATACTGAAAGTACTCAGAGAGCTGTCTTGAGGAGTCCAAACATTAAATAGTTTAAGCCTTTTGGATAGAATAACACCTGAACACCTGAACACCTGAAATCCCCTGCCTGAGCCTGTTAGGGCATAGACTTGTACTCTGAACGGGTCACTTATGATACACCCACCTCAAAAACAGTCAGAGAAAGCGGGTGGGCCAGTTTCTGTTCGTCGACGATGAGGGTCCGACGGCCCCCACCCTGGACATCGATGCTGGAGAGTGTGTGCAGCTTGGAGTCCACCCAGTAGAGCCTGTGGTTCAGCATGTCTGATGGGGATAGAGGAACGAGACAATTTGGCCCAAAATTACCCAACCTGCAATCATTTGACTCCAGCGTAGGATGGGAATCTATCTGAGCACTACCCGTGACATGGTGTAGCTCTTACCCAGGGTGATGCCATTGGGCCACACGATATTGTCCGTCACCAGGGCGTAGCGGTCAGCGCCGTTCAGCCCCCCTTTCTCGATCTTGGCTGGGTTTCCCCAGTCAGTCCAGTACATGAAACTGAGGGAAGAAGCAAGTCGAAACCACTGAGTCAAAATGAGTGAGTCCTCATTTTCCCCTTCATAGTCCAATGGCTCAAACTCACAAAGAATTACTAACTAAAATCCAAATGACAAATGACAGCTTTGGGCCTTTAATGGCCTCCGCCCACTTACTAACTGTTGCCTCAAAGCAGAGCTTACTTGTGATGTGGGTCGACCACAATCGCACGAGGCTTCATGAGGCCCTCTTTGATCAGCGTCTTGCGCCGAGTCCCGTCGCACGTCGCCACGGAGATGGTGCCGTAAGCGCTGTCGGTCCAGTACAGGTGCCCGTGGACCCAGTCGACAGCGAGGCCCTCTGCTGCCATGATTTGGTCCTGGATTACGGTGTTGTGGTGGGAGACGTTGGCGGCCTTGTCCATGTGGGAGCTTTGGAGAGACGGGAGCACAGAGATAAAAGGGGGAACGAGAGGCAGGCGGCCTGCCTGCCAGTTTTCCTTGGAAAGCATTCCTCTGTGCAATTCCAGCTGCCAGTTAATCATTAGCTGATTTCTTTATGCAAGCACTAAAAATTTGGCATTTCCTTAACATATGACGCCATTACACTAAATTACAAATTACAATAGATATCTGATGCATCAAAGCGGTGGATTGGATCACATACAAATTAGGTAACATGAAACAAGAGATCAAAACACCACTGCATGTAAAAATGATAATGAAATGCAGTTGTCATAGAAACGGGGTGAATGGGGCGGGAGGCAGGGCGAAGGGTCTCACCTGTAGATCTTCTTCTGGAAGAGATCTGACCAATAGACCTTCCTGGTGGGGATGTCCATGTCTAGGGCCACCACGTTCTTCAGGCTGGGGATGATGCGTGTGTACTCGCTGCGGTCCAGCGTCATCTTCCTCACCTCGTGACGGTTGGTGAACAGCAGGTATGCCACGGTACCTGAGGGTCATGGGGGATGAGGACACTTGTGAATAGAGCTAAACAGACCCACATGCTGCTAAGAGTATACTATACAATAGTATAACATCTTATCACATACAGCGCTCACAGAAAGTCTTGGGGTGCTTATTTAATTGACAAGCAGCCTCATTGGATGCTTTTTACTTAGTAACACCTTAACAAACATGAAACACCAAAGATTTCTGTTTAGTATCCTTTTGGGAGCCAGTGACCATAATTACAGTTAATAGCAAAATGTTTTTTATGTTTATGATTCATTCATAAACTGAATGAATCAGCGAAAAAATTACACTTAATAAGAAAATGTCTGTGCAGGAGGTATGTGCTGATGTGTTAAACGTTGCTTGTCAATGGACTTTTGTTATGAAACCAAGACATTTGCAACTACTTTATAGAATTAAGGAAGTGTGCTAAGATTCTCTGTTAGCACTGTGACTGTGTAACAGGTTGGGTGTGTGTTACCAAATGAATAGCAAATTGCATAAATGAAACTTCATGGAGTGGTTTAACTTGATAAGATAAGATGAGACACGTTGCCAGTTATGGGTCTGTCTGGCCATCCCCGGGGGCTGCTGGTACAGAGTCACGCTCACCCACAGCCCTGCAGGCCCGGGTCGTCACGTCCAGCTGGTAGCCCTCCTCACACTCGCACTTGTACCCCCCTGCCGTGTTGACGCAGATCTGGCTGCAGGTGTCGGGGTTGGCACACTCGTCGATGTCTGTGGGACCGCGGGAAGAGCAGCGTTAAGGTGGGAGGGGGGTCGGGGGGGCGAAACAAGCACAGCTATGGCACTGCGGGCCAGGGCAAGCGGCCAGTTACGCTGCTGAATCATGCAAGAGGCGCAGCCCGGGGGCGTTCCGGGACACAGTCCGGAGAACAGAGCCCTAACCCCACTACGGCAAACAAGCGTGCGGTCAGAGCACTTCATGGTCCAAAGTCTGGTGGAGTTCTTCTGTCAGAAATGATATTAACCTGATCTGTTCCTGTGGCTCTAAGAGCATAGAACTGCACTAGCCACACAAAAGTCATGGGTTCAAACACTTAAATTATAGCCATTCCCTCTACGGTATGTTGCTTTGTCTAAAAGTGTCAACTAAACATTTTATTTCTACTGTCTTCTTTATTAAAATATCAGATCATGGCGTGGCAGCTTAGTCCCTTACCGTCGCAGTTATTCTGATCCACCAGGGTGAAACCAGACGGACAGAGGCACTCAAACCCGATCTTCAGGTCCTTGCAGGTGTGGGAGCAGCCGCCATTGTTGGTCAGGCACTCGTTGGTTTCTGCGGGGGAGGGAGGAAGCCAGTTTGGGGGTCACGGGTGTGGTCCATTTATTTTGTGGAGGGGAGGGGGGCGGTTTCTTTTGGCCTGGCCTCACTCACCGCACTCCTTGAGGGGCTCGTCGGACCAATCCCTGCAATCGCGATTGCCGTCGCACAGCTTGTCCACACTGATGCACTCGCCACTGCGGCACGGAAAGTGGGCAGGGCCCTCACACTTGGTCACTGCAGTGGGACGGCGATGGCACGTTAGAGGACGAGCGGGCCGGAGCAGTGCCAGGAGGGTGACGGGCGCGAGGCACTTACCATTGACGCATCCCTGCTCGTCGCTCATGTCGCTGCAGTCGTATAGGCGGTTGCACTGGCGGCTGCCGTGGATACAGGATCCATCGCCGCACTGGAATTCGTCAGGGCGGCATGTGGGTTGGACTGCGGGAGGGAGAGCAAGATGTTCATGCAGTTTATGGACATGCAATGTACGGACATGTTGTAACAAACATGCTGTGTACGGACACTCTGTGTATGGATATGCTGTTTACAGACATTCTGTGTAGGGACACCCTGTGTACGGATATGTTGTTTACGGACATTCTCTGTATGGACATTCTCTGTATGGACATGATGTATAGGGACACGCTGTGTACGGATATGTTGTTTGCGGACATTCTCTGTATGGAGATACTCTGTACGGACACTCTGTGTATGGATATGCTGTTTACGGACATTCTGTGGTGGGACACGCTGTGTACGGACAAGCTGTTTATGGACATGCTGTTGCGGAAGTTGTTTGTGGAAATGTTTTTTGCTGATGGTGCTGCAGCGAGAGGCAGTTGGAGACTTACCACAGCCCTCCTCGTCGGAGCCATCCTGGCAGTCGGTGCTGCCGTCGCATCTCCACATGCTGTGGATGCAGTCCCCACTGGCGCAGCGGAAGTCCACAGGCAGGCAGGAGGCGGCCTCCCTTCCCGGCTGACGCTCGCTGCAGGTCTGCGGCCACTCATCGGATCCGTCGGCGCAGTCGGCGTCGCCGTCGCAGGCCCACAGTTGCGGCACACACACCGCATTGGCGCACTGGAAGGAGTCGCTGCTGCACGTGTTGGGGGGGCAGGTGGCCTCGTCGCTGCCGTCGGCGCAGTCGCTGTCCTCATCGCACACGAACACCAGCGACACACATTGGCCGTCACCGCAGCGGAACTCGTCCTGCGTGCAGTTGATGGGCGCTGAAGAGAGGCAGCCATTGTTCGGGTCAGTTGTGGGAGGGGATTCTGATCTTTTTATTTTTTTGCAAACTTTAAATGACAAATGCTGAAGAGAGGCAGCCATTGGTGGGTTCCGTTGGGGGCGGGGCTTCTGCTGATTTAATTTTTGTTTTACAAACTCAGCATGGGTTTAAATGCTGAGGTGCATGCTAGCAGGGGCAGGGGGAGGAAACAGAGAGCCGGCTCACCGCAGTTCTCCTCATCGGCGCCGTTCTCACAGTCAGAGATACTGTTGCAGCGCCAGGTACGAGGAATGCATTGGTTCAGTCTCCCCCCACAGCTGAACTCTGTGGGGGAGCAGGTCTTGACCACTGGGAAATTGGCAAAGGAGGGAGGACACCATCAGCCGCAAGGTTCAGAAGGGCCCTATACTACACCGAGTCGTTTACATTCGGTTAATACGTCAGATACAGGTACAGCAGAATGCCTCTTCAGGAACTGTAATCACCATAAAGCCTACACTGATAGGCTATAATGCTCATCACTGCTGCTTATGCAGATTCTCACCGTGAACAAGAATTGCATGTTTTAGTGTGTGTGGGGGTTACTCACGGCAGGTGGCAGGCAGCTCGTCTGTGCCGTCCCCGCAGTCGTCCATGTCATCGCAGACCCACTTCGGCGTGATGCACTTCCCATTAGCGCACTGGAACTGCCTTGCTCCGCATGTGGCCCCCCCTGCGCACAGAGGGCGAAACACATCCCTTAGTTACGCTTCCCGGTGATATCAGTCTCATAACAACACACTGACTGAGCGACGATGCCATTGGCTAATTGCATTGTACAGATATGTGCATTGGTGCCACCTGAAAGAGGATTAACCAATGAATCACTGATATACAGCCAACACCCAAACGCCTACCTATCAGGTAGAAGATGGCATAAGGCCATAACCTAACAGCTCTGCTTCTCTCAGAAACTCAGTGTGGCGAGAGAACAAGGCAGCTGGTGATTGGCTAACGAGGCACTGAAGCGCTGGCTCGTCCTACACAGGCGGTCAGAGCTCACTGAAGCCGGGAAGGAAGTCCACACACATTCCAGCTGATCATCTCACACCACCATGCGCAAAAAAAAAAAAAGTTTCCACCAATACATTTTTTCCAGTCACAGAATTATCACTAGTGAGGAAAATAATCTGTTGCTGGTGATCAGAGGGAAAAATAAGATTTTGTAGCTCACTTCTGAAATTGGGAATATTTGAGCCTTGGTTAGGGACAGTTCTGGGGGGAAATGAAGTTACTTTGACAGGCCCTCATTTTCACATCGGCCTCAGAGCCACATACACGCGTCACAGTCGGTGAGGTCAGGTGCGGACAGTGAGCCGAGCCTGGTAACCACTTCTCTTGCTCAGGTGACCTCACCATCCACTCACTGGTGACTCCATAGTCTCCAAGTCCTGAAACCAGCAGACAGGAGAAGCACCAAAGGCTGGAGTGTAGCTATTTACCCTTCATCAGATTCTGACTATTAGCACAATCATCTGAAAACCATGCAGGTAGTGTAGTGATTAGGGACGCAACCGTTTAGTTGAAAGATTACCGGTTCGAGGCCGCGACCCGCAAGTACCGCTGAGATACCCTGAGCAAGATACCGTCCCCAAGCACTGCTCCGCGGGTGCTCACATAGCAGCCCCCTGCTGTGTCACATTGTCACATGGGTTACACGCAGAGGACACATTTCGTTGTTGTGTGCTGTGGTGCGTCAACAATGACGATTAATCACCTTCACTTCAAAACCATGCCTTCGGTAGTCGAAGAGTCCCAGACTAATTAACCCATAATAGCCAATTCAACAGAGATGCAGCTAATGAGCTTTCTGCGATCGTTAAGTAGCCCAGCCACTTGTTTACTGTTTACACATTAAAAAAGACACCGCAGTCATGTACACCCCCAAGGCATCCAGAGCAATGCCAGTACACCAGCTCCACACCTTGGTTAATGCAAGTTTAATCCTGAGTATTTAATGTGGTGCTCCTTAAGGGGGCCTAGTCATTGTTATGCTATACATCAGTAGTGGGAAGATGCACAACGGCAAATTACATTTTGAGGTTTGTTTGACTCATTGCCCAGCGGAAGCTATTCACAGTGAGGCGGAGAGATCAGAGACATTGCCTCATGCCCACATGTGCTGCCAAGTCCTAAACTGGCCGTTAGACGCTCAGAAGTCAGTCACACAGGTATTTTTGAGAAAAGGTCCTTGGGGGCCTGATGCAATCCATCTAGGAAGGTCTCTAACTGCTTATTCACTGCAGTGTGAGCCAGCTCCCTCCCAGAGGGGAAATAAGGAGCTTCTATTGCATGATCTCCAACTAGTGTGATTCTCACTTGCCAGCCTAGCCTCCTGACATATCCACCCTCAGCGTGCCAGGTGGGCTGGGCCCCACCACTGCCTTCACACCTTCCTGCGACCGCAACCCGGTACCCCGGCACTCATCATGGACTATCTGACCAACAGGCGATAATCTGTGAGGATCCAGGACCGCGCCTCAGATGGCGGTCTGCAACACTGCAGCACCTCTGCAAACCGGTGGCCCTTCTCCCTTCTCGGCCACCCTCTACATGCTACAGTTGCAGTACGACTCCCTGCTATCTAGAGAAGTTCTCAGATGGCTCCATCGTAGGGCGTATCAATGATGAAGGTGAGTCAGAGCAGAGGCGTCCAGCGGAGTGCACCTGCAACTCGGCAGCACTAAGACCGAGACACTGGTGTGGATTTCCGGCATGCCAAGGAGAGGGTGGGGGGTCTGACTTATACAACAGACAGAACTGGTCAGGTAACTGTGGTGCTCTAAAGAAAGGCCAGAGCAGGGCTCGGGTCTGTCGGGGTGTGCAGAAAACTGCTGGAGCTATTTTGCCAGTGAATAACGGCCAGTGTACAGTCATGAATAATTCTGCTCATCCCCTAAAAAGCACTACTGGGGATTTTCACTGCCTGCCTTCCATCAGGCACCAAAGGCAAACACCCACACTTCAGTCAGGACAGCAGTTAAAATGGGAAATATTACCTATTAAACCCTATATGAATGTATCTAGCTACCATGTGTGCATTACAGATACACCCATCTTTATTTTATATTTTTACATAAGCAAACATTCCATTGTAGTATGTATATTGTCTTCTCAATTTGCCTTGTGTTTGCATCCGCGCCTTATCTCTCTTTACTTCTGTATGCAATCGAATTTCCCCTTGAGCCCAATAAAGTCACTTCCTAGGTTTATCCAACAGTCCTTAGTTAATTGTCCGTAATTACAACCTTTAGCATCTGACAGAAAAACCATAAGGCGTAATTGTAAAGAAATGTACACCCACCAAAATCATAATAGATATGCGAGGCCACCCCCCACGGCGGGCAGATAGGCAGATTCCTTTACGCAGATGTCCCGATGCATGCACATGGGCCGGGGACTGGCGCGCCCCGTCCCGGCTGACAGCCAGCCCCGGTGCGGCCCGAGCGTGACCAGCGGCCCCTCTACGTCACTCACATGCCTCTTTCTGATTGGCTGTCCCACCTCGCGTTACTCCCCGCAGAATCCGTAACGATTCGGAAAAGACAGACCGCACAAACCTCGAAATACATACCGGCGTTTTTAGGAGTTTCTGCCGCCTACACTAATCCTTACAATTATCCTGCAATTGATACGTCTTTAAATAAATTACTGTTTGATGCCCGAGGGAAAATACCTTTGACATATTTATTAATTTAAATACCCATCCGCACATAGTTTCGCCCTGGTCTGGTAAGTTGATTTGTACAGAAAGTAATTTAAATACATGCCATACATCGAGAATGTACTAACAACCTTTAAAACAAGTTATTGACGTGTTTTACATGCAAAAAATAAAATTATTTTAGAAAATACTTAATTTCAGACAAAAAAACTATAACTAATAACATGACAAACGCCGAAAATTATAATGAGACACGCAAAACTTACATGGTTCCCAACGAAAAGCCCCTGATGCCAGCAACGGCACCGAGCTACTGCACATTATCCGGTCCGTTATTTTATCTCCCTAACCACCCAGTCACAGAAATAAATCCTTTGCTTAACTGGCAAACTGGTCTTTTTAAAATACAAAAGTGATTCGGCAATGACTCACGTGCATGGAAGAAGCCGCAGACCAGGAGGATCACTAAAAAGGCACGGTCATTTGCTCCGAGGGGTGCAGCCGACATCGTCTCTGCCGTGGATTTCACTTTTCGGGAGCTCAGGGGGGACAAAGTGGCGCTCTGACGCACTGGCACTGGAGACGGGCGGCGCGCCCCGGCACCGAGGAGCAGGATGCTGCTTGTGATGGAGCACCTAGGGGGATATGACCATTTGAGCGCAGCCGGGGACGGAGGCGTGTCCAGCGGGTGGTGTGATATTTTAAACGCGCTGCCGGAGCCTTTCTGCGACCTTCTCTGGTGCTGCGCTCCGGCTAGGGCGGAGTTTCCAGAGCGCACCATATTACACATGCATTCTAATGGGCAGACTCCGCCTAGCCTTCCATTCCGGTAACAGACCGGGGCATTTCTCTGAGTATGAATAAAGTGCGGCATCGAGCAAAAAGGGGCCAATCACCGAGTGCACATTTACGAAATAGGTTTTGGAAAGACGTTTTTTTTTGTGTGAAGTCGTGTATTCCACAAATATGCCTCGATAGAACGCTTTTGTGGTGTGCGCTAAATGCGTGGAAATTTTCGGGATGTTTCCTCCGCGTTACCCCTGCGCTGGTATCCCCCTAACTTATGACGGGGGACTCCGGCGTGACGCATTCCTGTCACGTGATCTACTTACGATACAATCTATACTTCTGATTGTTTAAATTCCCTTGTATAATAATTCCCCAGTGGTGAAGAGGTGGCTCTAACATAAAGATATAATAATACAACAGTTATATAGCACACTCGCAGTAAATAATAAGTGCGTTAGAGTGACTGGCAACCGTGCATTGTTATATGAAATATTCTGTGCTGCAGAACCAGATGCAAATCGAGATTCAAATGATTGTTTTTCATTTCCATGGGAACAAGCTCCACACTCTGACTCACATGCTCCAAAGAGTGCTACAATGTAGAGTGTATATGCATCTATAAATTCCCAGTTTTGTTATATAATACTGTAGGGCCTGCATAAAACGCTTGTACTGAATAGAAAAAGTCCAATGAAACCTGCATTACTTTTGTAAGAAGGCCGACATGTTAGTTTTCAGTAGAAACTGAATATAATCTTCCCTGCATGTAATACAATCCATCAATTTACATTTACATTTACAGCATTTGGCAGACGCCCTTAGCCAGAGCGACTTACATAACTGCTTTAAGACTCTACAATGAATTTTTCCCAATAATCAATCTATCTGTCCCTCCTTCTAATCTTCTAATCTAATCACTTTTGCTGATCAGGGTCTCGGGGGCAAAACTATACACCTGTACTCATGGTTACCTTCACACATCATAAAAAAATGATTGCCTTCAAATCTCCATAGAGGCTATTGTAGACTGATGCCTTCCGCTAGAGAGGAAGCCATACAGAACGGAGCGCAAAACACTAACCTTGACCCAGGATGCCAGTACAAGTGTCACTGGGATATCAAATCTTTAAACATGGCCATAAATATTTGTTCAGCTGATACCCAGGAAATGTTTAGGTGCAGATACTCAGCAGGAAGCGTTAGTGCAAAAGTATGGGAGAGATACATATTTAATCAATCGAGATGTGAAAATCCATTCAAAGAGAAGTTGTGGTTTCAATTTTTCAGGAGACACTGCTTCTTGCTGACTGATAATGGGTATGAATAATGTATTGAAAGTCATAGAGGGGTTTTCCTGACTTGAGAATCACCTCTCAGTCATTTAGACTGATTCAAACATCATTTATCCTACCAAGTTGCACACCATTTTTCCCCTGATGTTAGAAGGTAGATGGATGAATATCAACCTTTGTGTATGAAAATATCACGTGTCATGCAGAACCGGTAGACCTTATAGGTACCATAGGCAGTCCTCCAACCTTCCCCCCACCACCCGCCCCCCGCCCAGCATACGCCATCCAAGACAAAATGAAATTGAGTGGTGAAGTTGGCCTATTGCACATGAGCTTCCACCAATCAGATACCCCAAAGGCAGGTCAGGTGACCCTATGACACACACGCAGACTGAAAAATCTGAAGCTCACACACATGACATCACAGGCCAGGACGTCTCATCCAAATTTTGTATGGGACCAACTCTATTGCTGCAATCAGTCAACAGGAAAAGATAAAATCTCTTGAAAGAGATTTTTGCACTTATGGCTATGTGCAATAATTACAGGGGAAAGAAATGTAGATCTCTGGGCATCTCAAGCACGTCGAAATGGCTGTTATGTCGCATTGTTAAAGCAGACATTCCTTGCATTCTTTTTCAAGACACTCTTTTGTTTTAAGCGCACAGTTTCGTAACAAAAATGGGTGTATGACTGGGTGGCTCCTTGATACTCCATTGAAGCGGCCTGAATGGTTAAAGGCCCCTCAGACTCCCGTAGCACAATCAGACCCAGCTTAGCCCATGAGAGACAGAACTTCCTCCTCCGAGCTCACAAAAAAAAGCAAAAAACTTGCTTGTCTTGTTCCCCTAGTTTGTGTTTCCCAAAACGGTTTACTAAAACTCAAAAAAATATATAAACACTTACACACAAATGACTTTTATACATACACACACACATTGTGTATGTATATATACACACACACACGGCTTCCATGTTTGCCTGTCTGAAGCTTTTGAACAGGTCGGCATATTTACCGACCTAGAATCATAAGTTGTGTCATACATAAGCCTGTGTGGAGTCTACCACCAACAAAGGTCCATACAGACGTTAGCAATATTACACCTTAATGAAGGACATGATCTACCTAAACAGCACGGGACAGACAGTGGGGCATTGTTACAGACGCTTGCATCTTCAGAATCAGGTTGTGGAGGTAGAAAAGCTGGCAGAGCACCTGTAACGACTCATTACATCCAACACCACCCCCGAAACGAGCAATAATCAATGTCCCGTCTCTGCCGCTCCAGGAACCAGAGCAGTCACACTTCCGCAGAGGAACAAGAGAATTGCCTCCTTCTAAAACACTAATTGTACTGCAAGAAGACTAACTCTGTGGGAGACACGTAGGCTCAGACTCAAACCTTCATAAAACTTATTAGACGATTGATTTCCCATCTGAAAAGCAGAACGGTGCCATTCAGGTTCTCCTGGGAAATTAGCAGCAGGAGATTTGTGACAAATGAACAGACTTGAAGATCTAGAAAAAGATAATCTAGAAGATTCCAGGGTTACATTGCTCTTTTTAGAAGAAGGGTATGGCCAGGACGGGCCCCAGAAGTAACTGGTTTAATTCAAGATAGGTCTAGCAAGTTTTAAAAACTGTATAAATATGACTGGCAGTATAAATCTATAACAACAACGAAGCTTTAAAATTCATCTAGGCAACCACTGCTGAATGCCTGGATGACCTTGTTGAACATTCCCTGATGGGTTTAAAATATCAAAATGAGACCAAGAAGCTAATTGGCATCCCAGAGTCAGCAGTAACATGGCCATCCATAGCTTAGGCAAGGTCTCCCTCTACTGCACGCGTCACACCAATAAGGCTTATTTCTTATGTATGCATCATCACTTTATAAAAATTAGGCTGAAGGTTTTGGAACAAAAAGGCATAACCTGAAGTAATGGAGAAGGCAGGTGAGGGAACAGGAGACACCCAAGACTGCGGAAAGTGGCTCCTGCAAGCGGCCTAATGAAGGGAAGACGATGCATTTGTGAATGCCTTTATTGTGGTTTTGAAATCCAGTGACACTGACACACAAAGTCGAAATCCCAGCCTCTCCTGCTCCGGTCCAGGCATGAAAGCGGCAGAATGAGATGTACTGTGACCACATCCGTTTATGCTTTTTTTATTTTTAAATTAAAACAGTGAGAGAGAGGACGGGACACCCAAGTGCACTTCTACAGACACACACATGCATTCACGTCCTTGGGACGCCGACCCCACATCTCTGCCATCGAACGAAAAATCCAACAAAACAGACTCACTTAAAAAAAAAAATAAAAAGGTCAAGTAAAGTCTCCCTGTGGTCCACAATTCATCCACAAAAGCCCTTTCAAACTTCATAGCGTTGGGGGGAGAGGGGGGACGTAAACAGTCCTACAGTCTATACCAGGATCGCTGTTTAAATATGGAAGTTGGATTTTTTTTTTTTTTTTAAGGTTTTTAAAGTTTTATTTCATCATTTAATAACATTTCACACTAAAAATCAGCTTGTCTAGGCACAACTACCCACTCCCCTGCCCTCAAAAGTACCCCGTTGTGATTCTGCTAAATAAAATATATGCTCCGGACCCCGTGGGGGAAATTGGTCCATTTCGGTGTGGCTCAGTCCTCCTCACTGCCACTGGCACCTGAACGCTCCTGAAAGGCAAGGGGGACAGGGGGCAAGACCACCCAAGCAGAGGTGGTCAGTCAGGAGGTAGTTGTTCCCTCACAATAGACAATGAAGCAGTCCGTTCTCATGCACAGGTGTAACTGGTCAGATTAATTTGTCATTAATGCTGAGAACATGGCAAAGGGATTCGGTTTTGATCATTACATAAATATATAACGGCTAATGGACTCAATCTTACGCATCAGTAAGTACCGGCCTTATTTAATTTATCCACACGCATATACATGATAAATGAGATTAACACTGATGCAAACTCTGCGCTCCACGGTAGTTTAACCATTTTATATTGGTGCACCGTGTATAAAGTATAAAGTAAGGAGGAAAAGGGTCTTATTCCATAAATGGAAAATAACTGATGATGATAGAATAAAGCAGGAGTATCTAAGTCTACAGGCTGAG
>JAODKM010000043.1:2417548-2428805 GCA_026780845.1 Petrocephalus sullivani
GTTAAGTTCTCCCCAAGCGAGCTTGATGGGCCGAATGGCCTCCTCTCGTTTGTATATTTCTTATGTTCTTATGTGTACCATAATGTAAAATTACTACATTACTACTACACATGCAGGAATCCATCTAGACATTTAAGCACTATTGTAAAAGTAAAAAGCACAATGGTGCCGCCACACTCTGCATGGTAGATGTTCGGAAGACAGGAGCACGTGTACCACTAGGAAGCTCCTGATAAATAGCATCCATAAAGCAAACCCTCCCAGCAAAAGTACAGCCCGACTCATTTAGTTGAAGATTCACTTCCGACCAATCAAGAGGCTGCTCCTCATTCACTCGCCAATCACAACCAGGCATGTGCTGTGGTTGTAGTGAGAGGAGGGCCTAAAAGGGGCCGGGGACCCACCTCCTCCTGCTCCTCCTCGCTGTCATCGTCGCTCACCACGGGCTTGGCCCGGGGGCCCCGGCCCACCCGCCTCCGGCCCTTGCCTCTCTCCAGCCCTTTCTCCTTGCGGCCCAGCTTGATCTTCACCTTCACCGAGCGGGCTGGGGGCCAGGAACACAGCGCATCACGGTAAGAGGGGGACCGGCCGAAAGCTACCGCTGTCACCGCGCACGGGGGGGCACTGAGGAGGCCATGACGGGCACTCACACTCCGACTCCGACCCCTCATCCACCTCCTCCTCCTCTTCCTCGCTGTCATCTCCCTCGCTGTCCTCCTCCTTCTCGATCTTCTGCCGCACGCTGGTAAAGACCGACTGCAGCACGATGGAGTCTTCATAGATCTGAGGAGCACAGCGAGCAGGAGGGTATGGCGATGTTAGATCCATGTGGAACACCGGATTGGGGGGGGGGGGGGGTAGCCTCAGACACCCACCAGCGAGCCCTCCAGGTTGAAGGTCTGTGCATTCTGGCACAGCAGCATCACGTCCTTCTCCAGGTCGTTGAGGCTGCGGTACTTGTGGCTCCGGATCCTCTCCTGGGGGGGGGCAGAGCTGCATGATTAGCAGACCAAAGGCTGACGGAGGCACCACAGAAAGCGAGGAGAGAGCCAAGAGCTGAAGGGATGGGGGGTGGGAGCCTTAAAAAACGAAAGAGTAACTGACCCAATTTCAGCTTACAAAACAGCCTTAAAGACCCAGAACATCCAACCTCTCCCAGCAAATCTAACCAGTCCCACTTAGAACAGTGTTTCCCAACCAGTCCTCGGGGTTCAACGTTTTTGGTCCCTCTCAGCTCCCTGCCAGACAGTCCACATTTTTGCTCCTACCGGGAGATGGGTGGGAGCAAAAATGTGGACTGCCTGTGGGTCCCCGAGAAGCGGATTGGAAAACACTGATTTAGAGGGATAAAGCCCTCTTTTGTGATCAGACATCAATACCCCGGATAACCAAAGCGGAGCTGCGAGCGCCCCCACCCACCTTGATCTTGCGGAAGTCGACAGGCTTGCGGATGAGCTCGTAATATTCGGGCAGCTCCTTGCGGGATGGCAGCTGGATGAAGACCTCGCTCAGCTGCCGGCCATTGCTGTCGGGAGAGAAAGGGGACCGGGGTGCCAGTTTGGCAGAGGGTCGGCCATTAGGGGCCAAAGGCCAGGGCCCAGGACAGACCACACTCCTGGAAATACTCCTTATAAGTAGTACAGTTCATAAACCATACATCTGCAGGAGATGACAGCATTTCATAAGCTCTAAAGGCCCAGCCCCCCCATGTCACACCTGTCCTTGTATTTGATGACGGCGTCCACTATCTTCCTCATCTTCTTGGTCAGCGTGGGGGGGTTGGGTGACAGCTTCTCGGCCGGGGGGCGCCCCCGCTTCTTCTGCTTCTTGATGTCGTCGTCCTTATCGCGGCTGCGGGCACCGCTGGCGCTGGGCGTGGCCGGGCCCGGCAGGTCCAGGTCCCGCTCCCGCTTACGCTTACGGGTGGTCTTCTTGTGCCGGACCTCCTCCTCGATCTCCTCCAGCGTGCCCTCCTCGATGGCCTGTCCGAGCGGGGTCAACACATCATGTCTACTACTCCCCAACAAAGTGTAAAAAAAACAAAAGACAGACTACAGCCCCAGGTGACCCCTGACCTTGAGCCACTGTTTCTCGGTGAGCGAGTCGCTGTAGTCCACCTCCTTTCGCTGGCGGGAGCCACGGCCAAACATCTTCTCCTCCTCCTCCTCGCAGGTGAGCCGCTCCACCTCGGCGTCGTCCTTCATGATCCAGGTGGGCAGCTCATCCTCCTCCATGAGGCGTGGCTTCCGCTTGGGGTTCCGCGCCTCCTCCCGGCGCCGGTCCAGGTCCATGCGCTGTGGGGGGACGGGACAGTATAGCATCAGCCCAGAGAATCCCGTGCAGGACCGAACCGGTGGTGGGATTGGTGGCCAGTCTCACCATGAAGTGGTCAAACTCTTCCTCACTCCTGGCGATCATCTGGTTAACGGTCTCGTCGTCCGGCACCTCGTCCTCCTCCTACGAGGGGGTCAGGGGTCAGGTGAGTGCCACGCCCCTCCCATAAGCACCAGGTTAACAGAACTACTAGTTGACCACCAGAACTTGTTACTTTTTCTGAACACCATAAACAAAAAATACTAAGGAAGTTTTTGGAGACCATCAAGAAACATTGACATAAGGAAACGCACATAACCTGGGATACAAGGACTCTCTTGCATATTCATGAAGGTCCCCTTTCGAGCCCCATGAACATGCACTTACAGTCTAGGCTTCCATACCGACGTCAAGCCTCCCCATCCCCGAAGGGCCCCCACCTCGTCCTGCTCCTCGTGCTCCAGGATGGCCTGTAGAAAAGCGCGCCGCTCGTGGCTCGAGGACTTCTGGTCAAACATGCCGGCCTGGATGACCTTCTGGTCCACGTTGAGCTTGTACTTGGCGGCTGCTAGGATCTTCTCCTCCACGCTGTTGACGGTGCAGAGGCGCAGCACACGCACCTCGTTCTGCTGCCCGATGCGGTGGGCGCGGTCCTGGGCCTGCAAGTCCTGCAGGGGGGGGACAGGAGACTGGTCTCTCTCGGAAAAGGGGCATTCAGAAACACGACCAAAGACCTGGGAGCCTAGAACAGACACTCCCGGTGTTCTGATCACCATGAAATGACAGCGGGCAGTGAGAGATGGGCGGGCGGCTTACCTGATGGGGGTTCCAGTCGCTGTCAAAGATGACCACGGTGTCGGCCGACTGCAGGTTTAGGCCCAGCCCGCCGGCCCTGGTGCTCAGCAGGAAGACGAAGTACTGGGAAGCGGGGTCATTGAAGGTCTTCAGCAGCATGCCACGGTCCTCCGCCTTGGTGGTACCTGGGGAGGGGGGGCAGCACATGGTCTAACAAGAGAAAAGGCCTACTTCACAAAGAGAGGCATAATCAGACCATCTACACAACCAATACTACGCCTGCACAAAACCCGACTTCAGATGGGGTTTTTCTTTTTTTGCTGAGCTTCTGATCCAACTACATCAGTCCCACAGAGCCCGGCCATCAGCTCACCATCGAGACGCAGGTACTTGAAATTGCGGTAGGCGAAGTAGTCCTCCATGATGGTCATGAGAGAGGTCATCTGACAGAAGAGCAGCACTTTGTGGTTGGTGGCTCGCAGCTTGGGCAGGATGCGGTCCAGCAGCTCGAACTTCCCAGAGGCGCGGTATAAGTCCTGCCTGGGGGTGGGGCATCGGGGTCAAAGGTCAGTGGTCATTCTCAGAACAGACCGTTCATGCTGGACTTTAAATAAGACACTTACCCCTGCACTATTCCTCCACTGAATCCCAAGTGCTCTGAGAACGACTCCTGCAAAAAGAATACCACAGCTATCAGCTCCCAGAAACAATTTACCGGCCGAGTTGCACAGGAGGCATACAGGCGGGCCCATAGCCCTCCATATATGGCATCGCAATTCCCACAGGCAGACCAAGGACTAGCTTAGCTTAGCATACGTGCCGGGTGTGGCTACCTCAATGTGCTGGAACATGTACGGGTGATTGCAGATCTTCCTTAGCTGCATGATGGTGTTCATCAGGGTCTTGGTGCCACCTTTGCCCTGGAGGAAGTGAGACATGCACACAGATGACCTCGAGGGACTCCCCTCTGGACGCCTGCGGCCGTAACACTGCCAAGGACACCCAGCATACCTTCTTGTCCTTCTCAGAGCCGTCGGTGAGCAGGACCCCCTTGGCCTGCATGTGGCGGTACAGCACCCTCTGCAGTGCTGACATGTCGCACTTGATGACATACTCCACCTTGGGACAGACAGGAAGGGACACAAGGAGTTAACCCAGCATGCTGGCCTGCGCTGGGGCTAAAACTCACGCTCACTCCCCCGACCAGCCGCAGCTTCAGTGCCTACACACAAAGCTGTCAAGGTTCAGGGTTTGCCGGTGACTCTCGTGACATTTTTAGCCCGTGTTGTCATCTCGAGGCTGTCAGATGGGTTGTCATGGGCCCAGACCACACAGAGAATTACGGCGAGAATTATGAAAGGAGAATTAATCTGGTCACTGACCAGCAGATTTATATGAGTGTGAAGGAAAGGCATAGTGTCCATATAACAGGTGTCGGCGATGTGCACATGCGTGTGTGCGCGTGTGCACATAGCATCTCTGCACCTTCTCAGGCAGCTGTGCCTCCACCTCCTTCTTGAGCCGACGGAGCAGGAAAGGTCTGAGGACCTTGTGGAGACGTCGGATGATCAGGATGGTCTCCTCCTCATTTAGGTCCACCTGCGCAGAAGCGAGCCCACAGTTCACAGACCCGTTCACTGCCCATGTGCCTCGAGCACCCCCTTCCTTCCCCGGGACACGCCCCTCACCTTCTCCCCGGTCATGGCGAACGGGGCGTTGAACCACTGCTCAAAGGTGCTGCAGCTCTTGAAGATGGTGGGCAGCAGGAAGTTGAGCAGTGCCCAGAGCTCGGGCAGCTTGTTCTGCAGAGGCGTGCCCGTCAGCAGGACGCGCCGGGGAGCCAGGTAGTGTGTATTTAACACCTGTGTCAGTTTGCAGTGATGGTTCTTCATACGATGGCCTTCGTCCACAATCATGTACTTCCAACGGATCTGAGGGTGACATTAATTGCATTATAGCACAATAAAAATTTGCAGCGCCCATTAACAGCTAGTTATCCATTCAGATAAGATCGTTATCCATTCCAGACAGTGCCACGGGACTCTGTACGTGACTAACAGCGGGAGAGTCGCCGTCTCACCTTCGCCAACACCTGCTTGTCCTTAATAATGTACTCATAAGTGGTGAGAAGCACATTGAACTTGCCGCTCCGCAGTTGGGGTACGAAGGCCCGTCTCGCAGCCGGGGAGCCCTGGGCAGGGGGAGCGGATGGGGCCGTGAGATCATACCAGCCCCCCTTTGGTAAACGGACCCGACTGCTCCTGCTCTGACGTTACCAGCCCACAACTACACGCTCCCAAGGGGCCTCCCACGTACCTTGTAAGATACTTTCACCACAGAGGGAGCCCACTTGTCAAACTCATACACCCAGTTGGAGAGGGTTCTGTGACAAAACAAAAAGCGCGCTCTGCGTTAAATCGCCCGTATTACACTGCGTCCGTGTTCTGAGAGTCCGGCCAGACGTAGCACAGAAGGTTCCGGCGCCGGGCGACTCACGAGAGAGGCACGATGATGAGGAACGGCCCGTTAATGCGCTTGTACTCCATGAGGTAGGTGATGAGCGCGATGGTCTGGATGGTCTTCCCCAGGCCCATCTCGTCGGCCAGGATGCCATTCAGGTTATTGTTGTACAGGGACACCAGCCACTCCAGACCCTTGATCTGAGGAACGTCAAAAAATAACGGTCGGGATCAGGCTACACGTCCGGCACCGTCACACTCACGGCTGGTGTTCTCAATCCAAGGAACCGGAAGCCAAGTATTACAGGACCGAAGAACCTCACAGAAACTGCAGAACAGTTTAGTTTCTACATCAAATATCCACTTATAAATTTTGCAAGTGAGACTATGAATGTCCCCCAAGTCGGACAGCCCAGGTTAAGTGTGTAGATGTGTAGGAGCTCCTACCTGGTACTGCTTAAGCTGCCCGTTCACCATGAGGGAGGACTGACGATCCACCTTCTCCGTGACGGCATGGGCTACCGCGTAGTAGGACTGCAGGCCCCTTTCGAAGGCGGCACCACTGTACTCGTCATCGACGTCCTGCTTGGCATGCCTGCCACAGAAGAGAAGAGTGGTGAGGCACTGCTTTGCTAGCCCAGGTGAGCCCGTCGAAGCATGGTGACAACAGAAACGCAGCAGCACAGCATTTATCTTAAGGAACCAGAAGGCAAGACTTTGCCCCATCCTGCAGGAGGCACTCTTACTCAATGATGTGGCGAGCATCAACTTCTGATACATCTTCACTATCTGGATCAGGGATTTTCTTCTTCTCCTCCAAAAGGGCTTGTGATGGTTGATGTTCGTCATCCTCCTCCTACAGGTGGAGGAAACGACGGCTGTCAATCAATCAGCGAAGGCAGTCACACCCATTTTAAGTCATCAGCCAATGAATGCACAGAAGGCCTAGTGATCGCTGTTGTGTACAGAAGACATCCTCATTATAGGAAGGACCATGAAAGAGGAGTTCAGACATCTTCAACAGGACATCACATTAGTCTAGGGTTTTATTGCATAACTCAAGGCTAGTAGACAATGTTTCTCAGCTTAAGGATGCAAAATAAAATGCATGATTGCGGAATTAGGAATTACTACACGATTATCAAAAATTTGCTGAAAGTGAATGCTGGGCCACAGAGCCCGAGCCGAACGACACAGCACCTCATCATTGTCCGAACCGCTGTCCTCACTGTCGGACCGGGGCGCCACTTCGTACCTGTAGGAGGAATGCAAATGAAACAAATGTGAATTAAAAGCTAAAAGCTCCACAGGATTTTTGACCAATTGGCAGTGGGACCAGCCCTTTGGGTCCAGTAGGGAACACTGACCCAGGGTTCATCTCCAGCCAAGCCTCCAGCTGCCCAGCCTTGGGGGCGTCCACGCCGGTCAGGATCTTGCCACTGTCCACGTGGATGACCTTGACTGGCAGGTCGCTCATCTGACTGGTCTCATCCAGAGGCTGTAGGACCAACAGAACAACCAACAGCTTAGCTGGGAGTCTGGATCAAGACACTTGACCATTAAAAGCAACATCTACAGGATAAATACTAGTAACATTCTAAGGCAGATGGCTGAAACACGGTGTGACCAAAACGTTCAAATCAGGACGATTTTTTTGGCACGTATCAGATGCACAGAAATACAATTAGAGCATCTGACCATGATGAGAGCGAAACCCAAACTGGCCCCAAGGTCCTAAGTGCTCACCTCCCCATCGGGTCCTAGAGCTGCCGCTTGGCCTTCTGAGTTCTCCAGCTTCTGCCAAGATACCAAACCGTGCTGGTCAGGTTCACGAATGAGAAATCCAGTCCCCCCCAATGCATGGAGATAAACCTTATCTTGGGTGAGGACTAAAAACAAGGAGTGTCTGTCCCATTTACCAAAGGCTCCCCTCCCCAGAATTCAGCACTGACATGCTATTTCTTAGCAATGCAACTCATTGCCTCCAGCATTAAATATCAGGAAAACCAAGTTAAACCCCAGGGCGACTTGTAGGACCCGCACACGCCTCGGTCACAGACCTTCTTCTTCCTCCTCCTCTTCTTCTTCTTCTCCTTGAGCGCCTGCACGGCCTTGTGGGCCCTCACTAGCTCCGTGAGGTTGGCCACGTACTCGTCCGTCTGCTGCAGCAGGTAGGCCAGACGCTTGTCCTTCTTCTGGTCGATCAGCTTCCTGTAGCCCTCCTCATCTTCAGCCTGGACAGGGTTAAGGTCTCGGTTTACACACGTCCGCCTCGCCGCCCCCCACGTCCCATGACGAACCCATCAAAGCTCCTTACCATCAGCCTCCTCATTCTCTCCTTCTCGATGCGCTCGTTCTCCTTCTTCTGCTCGCGCTCCGTGTTGGCGTGGTAGGTGGCCACGGCCTTGGTCAGCTTCTGCATCTTGCCCGTGATGGAGCGGTGGTACTCCTTGAAGTCCTTGGCATGCTGAAGGATGCTATTGAGGTATTCCTAAAAACAAAAATGGAAGCTTTAAGCAAGATCCCGATTTTATGATCAGGCTGCGTTCAGGTTCTAACTCCATGGTAACATTTTACACATGAATGAAATATGTCCAAGGAGCACAATACCAGGAGCAAACGCAATTCATTTCACCCCACGGAGGTACAGTCCTCCAGGCAGGCTGTAGACCCGAGTGAGCTCCAAATCAGCATCATCCATACTTCCAGGACGAGAGACTGCCCCAGATACCTGGTGCTTCTGCCGGCGTTTGCGCTCCTGCTCGATCTTCTGCTGCTTCTCCAGCTTCTCGGTGATGCGCGCCTCTCGCAGAGACTGCCGCTTGCTGCGCTTGTAGGCCTTGGCGTTGAGGGCCGTCTCCAGGGCGGTGTCACGGCGCATGCAGACTACGACCTCCTGACGCAGCTGTGGAAAGGAGACGTCACTGCACGGCGGCATCCTCTCTTCACGGTACCGGACGCATTTACACCAAAGAACCGAGGTAACGGCCGTGCATGCGGCTGGTCCAGCGCCCTACCTGTCTCTGGAAGTTGAGCAGCCGGAGAGCCTTGAGCTCGATGTTGGCCTTGGTCCGCAGGTCGCCCGGAAGAGAGCCGGGCAGGTTCTCCAGCTCCTGGATGCGGTGGGCAATACGTGCCTGGAGCCTGGGGAGGGGGGCGGGGGAATCACATGACACAGAAGGCAACTGCTTATTGGACGGAAAGTTGGCGGGTACCTCGCAGGCAACGCGAGAACAAGGAGGAACCACGGAACTCAAAGGTACGCAAATCCTCAACACATACAGGCATGAGCAGCATAGAGAAGTCAGCAAATTCAAGTCAGAACTGGTAGAAGGTGTAATTAACTGGCAGCCAGTTGAAGACAGGGACCGAAGAGCATCAACAAGGGGGAAGCAAACACCTAGCATCACCCACCCAAACCAAAAGCTACCATTATCCATGCTGAAATACGCACAGGCGCCCCCTAGTGTCCAGGCCTCTAACTCCCTCCCCTTATCAAATGGCCTACAGAGGAGTGTCCATATGAGAATGGCACCAGGACGTCTCAGGGGCTTCCGCACCTGTACTCGCGTTCCTGCAGGATCTCGACCGGGTCCAGCCCACGGGGCTTCTGGATGGGCGTGATGCGGTTCTGTTTCTGGTGCAGCACCATGGGGGCGGGCTGTGTGGGCTGTCCGGGGGACTGCGTCTGGGGGGGCATGACGGGGGAGGCGGCCGGCGGCATGGAGGGGGGCGCCGGGGAGGGCCGGCCCGTGGGTTGCGGGGGCACCAGCTTCTGGGGGGCGCTGGACGGGGCGGCCGCGTTTACCATTGGTCCTTTAGGCGTGGAATGGGAAACACAAGCTTAATCCTTTAGCCCACCTAAAAGGGGCCAACATCACACATCTCACACATGTAATGTTAGGTGGCCACCATCTCCACAGAGGTCTGACATCAGCAGCAGCCCCGCCTGAGAGTCTCACGCGAGGCGCCGGGATGAGGCAGGACACCATTTTTACGCGGGTCTATAAAATACCAGAGTCCATGGCCTGATGTTTAATGAGGTTTTGGGGTAAACCAGCACAGTACAGACAGCCTACACACGCCATCCACCTTACCCTCAGGCCAGGTTTTGGGAGGGCCGTTGGATGCCTGTCCCTGCATGCCTGGGGGTACACCAGACGGTCCTGGGGGTGGCATGTTGGGTCCCACCATACCTGCCCAAAACATCCCAGGCCTCCGTTACAAAGTGTAAAAGCCAGACTTAAGAAAATATGGTCACCTCCTAATAGCTAGAACATGCACCATACCATTCAGAATATGAGAACTGAATTTTTAAAAAGCAGATTGAATGCATGTAAAACCTCATAAATTAGGACAAAGAAACTGATTATAATCCAGCCATTCTAAACATCCTGACCAACAGAGGGCACTACAAGCCGGGAACCGCTTTCTCAAACTAGCAAATTATAAACTAATCAAACTTTCATGCAAATACTAATAGCAGAGTCAGTTTGAAAAGCTTGCCGGCGTACGGCAGCTCTGCGTGCCGCCGACACACTCACCGTGAGGCCGGTTGTAGTTGGAAGGTGCCGGTCCAGGTCCGGATACGGGGCCCGTCCCGGCTACCGGGGCTGGACCCATGTTGGCCATGGGGGGCTGCTGCATGCCCGGCATGGGCCGCTTGCCCTGCACTGCCATCTGCAGGTGGTCCGGCAGGGGCTGCCCGCGGGCCAGCATCTTGTAAGCCATGATCTGGGCCCGCAGCTGGTGCAGCTGGTTCTGGTTGAAGGGAGTGGGCCCGGCAGCACCGCCGGCTCCCGCCGCCCCCGCACCTGCCGGCCCCGGTCCGGCATTAGCGCTGCCCGGAACCGCGCCGCGGGCCTGCGGGCCCAGAGCCTGTGGATCGCTGCCATCGAGAGGCACCCCGCCGGGGCCCGAGGGCATCATGGGGCCGGAGGGAGGGCCGTTGGCGGGGACAGGGCTGGGAGCGTGCTCAGAGCCCCCCAGGGGAGATGGGTAACCTGGGCAAAGAAGCAAAGCCGTCAGTCACTGCTAGGCGATATTCATGGTGGGGGTATATGGGTATCAGAACAGACCAAAAAACCAAAGATACAATCTATTAAACAATCAGTGAAACGCAAACTCCACCTAAGGGAGTTAAAAAGAGGACAGTACCCAGCCGGGCACCAGCATCACAGGGAAAACTGGCCTTCATTCACGAAGAAAGCCGCATGCTACCCAAGCCATAACACTAACCTACATATGAAAGCCGATACAGGCCCATCTGCCAACCAGTGTTCTAATAATAAAGCACATTGGAGAAATAGAAATACGAGTATGAAGTATGTGTCAACACGGAGGGGTGGGGGGGGGGTGGTGGAAAGGTAAGAAAAAAATCACAGCCCTCATGGAGACTTGGAGAAGGACAATGAGTCAGAGAGGCCCTCAGTGCGACGGCAGATCACAGCCCCTCAGAGCACACAAAGGAAGGGAGCAGATCTCAGCCCCTCAGAGCACACGAAGGAAGGGAGCAGATCACAGCCCCTCAGAGCTCACAAAGGAAGGGAGCAGATCACAGCCCCTCAGAGCACACAAAGGAAGGGAGCAGATCACAGCCCCTCAGAGCACACAAAGGAAGGGAGCAGATCACAGCCCCTCAGAGCTCACAAAGGAAGGGAGCAGATCACAGCCCCTCAGAGCACACAAAG
>JAODKM010000043.1:2428925-2446256 GCA_026780845.1 Petrocephalus sullivani
CTTGCATCCTCCGCATCCCGCTGGCCTCGCTCTCATGCACCCGTGTGTATCCTGTCCTAAAAGTATGCTATTCAGGATATAGACGCGAGGCAAGCGATGGCGGTGGATTGTAAAAATATCTCAGAGTATCTGCCCAACATACCCTGGGAGTGTTGGTCCATGGGGCTGGGTGGGGGGCCCATGCCACTGTGTCCCCCTGGCCTCATGCCCATTCCTTTCATCTGCCCGTAGCGGGGGTCGTCAGGCATGCCCTTCTCGAGCATCCCCTCTATTGGCTGGTGGAAGACAAGACAGTTGATGACTGAGCTCCGACATCAGCATGTAGTAAGAGAGAGACGCCAAGAGGAGGCAGCAGAGGCTGAACCAGCACGCCAAGACAGTGTTTCCCAATCCGGTCCTCGGGGAGCCCCAGACACTCCACATTTTTGCTCCCTCTCAGCTCCCTGCCAGACAATCCACATTTTTGCTCCCTCCCAGCTCCCTGCCAGACACTCCACATTTTTGCTCCCTCCCAGCTCCCTGCCAGACACTCCACATTTTTGCTCCCTCTCAGCTCCCTGCCAGACACTCCACATTTTTGCTCCCTCTCAACTCCCTGCCAGACACTCCACATTTTTGCTCCCTCCCAGCTCCCTGCCAGACACTCCACATGTTTGCTCCCTCTCAGCTTTCTGCCAGACTCTCCACATTTTTCCTTACCAGGAGCTGAGAGAAAGCAAAATCATGGACCGTCTGCGGGTCCCCGAGGATTGGATTGGGAAACGGGATAAAGGCGTGATACCTGTGCTCAGCCCCAGGGGTCAGTTTAACTGCCTCAAAAAACTACAATACTTGAGTACAACACAACAAGTTTGATGTTAAAGGTCATTTCGATGATGCGGAAATCCGTTGACACGACTTACTTTGTGCATGGGGTGCATACTGTCCTGGGGATACCCCGTGGGTCCCTGAGGTGGGAGGGGGTGGCCTGAGGAAGGGGGTCCAGGACTGGGTCCCATCATGCTGTGGGTAGATCCAGGAGAGGGGCCCGGGCTGGGACCTAGCATAGCCCCCGGAGAGGGTCCAGGACCTGGGGAGGGACCAGGCCGGGGCGTCCCTCCCATAGAGGGGTCCGGGGTGGACATTTCTCAGCAGATACTGCTTTGCGGGGAGAGGGAGAGAGAGAGAGAGAGAGAGAGAGACTGGTGGTCAGACCACAAACACCTCAGTTAAACTGCTAACCGCTTACCTTCAGGGGGTCCAGAGGGGCATTAACAGGGCATCACTCATATTATAACACACAGAGACATCTACCGTAGCAGTTATACCGTGCAGCAACCTGCTTAGTCCTCAGTAGCTAGGAGCCCGCTCTATTAAACTTCGACACAAAGACCATTGTCTTTACTCATTCATCCCCAACACTCATAGCCACAGCTACTGTCATCCCATCTAAAGTCACCAAAAGAGTACACATTATGTCTTCTTTATACAGGCCCCTCATTATACATATGGTGTTTATATGATTGTGAATGTGCTGCTTAATATACAGGACAGAATGGACATTTAGCTGGTGATACCAGCAGCCGTAAAATGACAATACTACCAAATGGACATTTAGCAGGTGATACCAGCAGCCGTAAAATGACAGTACTACCAAATGGACATTTAGCAGGTGATACCAGCAGCCGTAAAATGACAGTACTACCGAATGGACATTTAGCAGGTGATACCAGCAGCCGTAAAATGACAGTACTACCGAATGGACATTTAGTTGGTGATACCAGCAGCCGTAAAATGACAGTACTACCGAATGGACATTTAGTTGGTGATACCAGCAGCCGTAAAAGGACAGTACTACAGTTCAGAAAACCTGCATGACAAAATAACGTGGCAGTAAGAAAGGCACAGGACCCAAACTATGTGACTGAATGGCGTTTCCATGCGGATTAAAGGACTCCTCAAGGCACAGAATGCCAGCGTTATTGCAGACTGACTCATCAGCTCAGCACAGAGCCGCTGCTCGGGTTCATACTATAAACCAGGGAGCCGGGCTACAAAGGGGATTTTGGAGAAATATTGGCTACGGCATGACATCAGAAGCAGAGTTCAAAACAAAAGGGGGATATAAGAGAGCAGGACTGGAGCTGGTGGACTGCAGGTGGCACAGTGCAGAGGGACTGTGTGGAGCTCGGGCTGGGGAAGACCTGCACAGAGCTTGTGTGTCCGACCAGCGTACAGAAACCCACCTATATCTGCTTATATCCACCAGAAAGACAATAAGATGCCCTGTACCTGGTTTCTGGGGCTGCACGAGAGATCTTCCGTACAGTCTGGGTTCTGTACAAAATCAATATTCAAAACGAACAGCTCGAAAGTATCAGCTCAACAATCGATTTTCAAAATACTGGGAAAAGTTAAAAAAAGAAAAAAAAACTAACGTGGTTAAGCTATTCGAAATTAACTGAGCGTTAAGTGCAGAGTGATTGTTATTACAATAAAAATAAATTTATGAACTTTCACTTTCGGGTGGTACCCAAGTCGTGCGCTCTCAAAACAGGAGCCTTCAGCATCCAGGAGACCCTCCGTGCACCGGACGGCAGTCCGCCTCCGCTCCGACCCAGGCAGCGGATTTTACTTGCCTTACATCAGCATCGATATAGCCCGACGAGGATAAGCAATCACCAAAAATAAGCGACATTTCTTTCTTATACGATAAAATACACAAATACTACATATCGGGTAGAAATGTGAACGACTACAACGCATTTCCAAGCTAATTGGAACTAGGTAACCGTAACAAAACAGCAAAATTACACTGGTAACAAAAACACAACTAAAGTTGTCCAGAAAAAAATATAAGGTTAATTCAGCAGGCTAAATCAGTAACATCCATACAGGTCAATGTTAACGTTTAATATTATTTTTCTTTTTGAACAAAGCCGAGATTAAAATTGGGGCGCTCTGGGTTATACATGACGGAGGAAACAACTTGATTAAACCAGACGGATACATCGTTACATTTCTAAAAGCTAAATACACACAAAGCCCTTTACTTTTTCCCGGAAAATGTTACATGTGGCCATTGACTTTGTTACTTTGTTTCCATTTAATGTTGCTTATTAGGTTAGCCGTCGGCGCAGAACACGATGCAGCGCTCTCCGAGAGTTCCCAGCAAACGCGTTTTAAAGTTAAATTCACTTCCAAATGATTCCCGGTCCGGGGCGAAAGAGAGACGCCGGCGCTCCGCCACCCGGGGACGGCAGGCTCCGCTCGCCCCGCATTCTACCCCATCAATAAAGATTAAAAAGTAAAAAGGGGGAAAATGGCAGAGTGAAAAAAATAACACAAAGAGCAGCCTATGAAGCAAGCCGGCCATGCTGTTTTCCTCCATTACGGAGCGGAGGACTCCGGCTTGCCCGCGATCGGGCTCCAGACCCCGGAGTTATGGAAAGAAAAGTGCGATGGGGCGCCCGGCGCGCGCCCCGGACCCCCTGCTCCCGGTTCATTCCCACTATAATAATAATTCATTCATTGCGCCCCGGCGGCCGCCGCCGCACTAACTAGTGAGCGGCTCGTAATGTCGGTTCCGCCGGCGCTCGGCGAACGCGAGAAAAAGACGGAGATCGAGCCGCCGGAGCCGCAAAAGCACTAAAGTGTGCGGTGCGGGAGGCGGGGGGCGCGCCCCGGCGTTTTCGGCTCACTTACCGACGGAAAATCTCCCTTTCGCCGGTATCTCCCCCCTTGCCGTCTAGAGCTAGCCAGAAACAAAGGGCGACTCGAGCAGCTCGCGTTTTTTTTTTTGCCTCTCGCCACCCCCCCCTCGGCTGATCGTATCGCCGGAGCGCTGCCGCTCACTACAGCGTGCACTAGAGGGATACAGCGCCCCCTACAGCACGGCCGGCGGCCGAGCGGCGAGTCACGGCGCATGCGCGCTCGGGGCCCCACTGCAGGAGAGGAATGCGGGCCGAAGTGCGGCCGAGGGGGGATGGGAGCCGCCGAGCCATTATTCAAAAGGAAAAGTGATATTGCGATACAGTCGCCGGGGCGACCGCATGTTTGCTGCCCTGTCCGCGCCAACGCCTGCATTTTTGGCCCAGTACAGTATTTAATTCCGCGGAGGTTTAATTGTAGCTTGCGCTCTGTTAGCCGCGCCGGCGCCGCCTGACACTGCCATAGTTTGCGGCTCACGCCATTCCGTGAAGAGAGACCTAAGCACCACTTAGCTGGGGCACGTACAGCTCAATACATAAAATGTATGTGGCTATATACAAAACTAAAGCGACGTATTTTGTTTGCCATCAGTTTAGCGCAGTCAGCCTCTCAGAGCCACTTCCTCCTTTTGGCCAGAGGGGGCGCATTGTTTACGCTTCCGTCAATCAGCATGCTCGCCTCGTACTGTATGGCTGGCGCCTCAGCCAATGGGATGCGATGTTTGGACCGTCAAGGTCCTTCGCATCATATTTGCGCGGCAGCTGCCTTTGGCCGCCGATCGTTGCTTGTGGGGCGGAACAGTTTTCGCGCTTCTGTGATGGTTTGGTTACGACGACCTTTAGAATATAAAAGTTGTACAGAAGTTTCAGTGTAGTTTTATTTTACCCTCTCAAGTATTTCTGTACGAATATCACTGACTTAAATGTAATCTGAAATCTCAATGTCAGTGTGTTGTTTTTATATGCTAAACTACATGTAAATTATTATACATTATAATTGTTTTTTTTTAATCTTTTTAGTATTCCTAAAATATTTTGCAGTATTTGTACTAACGTGTCATGCGCTATCAAGTCCCAGAATAAATCTATATGTTAAAAGTGTAATAAAAATGTTTTCTAAGATAAAAAAAAAATTGTCTTAATATTTCATATGATTGTCACACACCATCTCAATCACAGACAGACACTCATACAGGTAGGCCTTACAGAAGGCAATAGAAGGGCAGACATGTAGAATGAGACACAAAGCTGTCCTCTGTTTTCAAATGATGAGGCTGAGATTCTGTAACAGCCAGTGTCTTTTTTAGAGCCAGATTAGGGAGGTGATGTGAGGTTTTGGGTTCTTAAAGCTTGGGAACCCGCTCTCACCTTCAGAGTTACGTATGCGGTCCTTGGTGTTCTGAACACTAACGCTACAACACAAAGACAGAGGGAGTATTGTGGGCCCATAGACATAAAATGACTCTCCGCTGGTTCTATGTTCAACTTTGGAGACACCGTGTGACAGTTTTCCTGACAACCTTGGCAGTCACGCTAATGTTCATACTCTGGGGCACCCGCTATCTCCTGTGTACAAGGTAAGGGCTCTGTCTCATAATGTGTACTCAGGGCTTTTTGTTTCTATTCTGACTGCACCAGCAGCTTCATTCTCTTAATATTCGCTTAGCTTATCAGAAGCAAGGAAGTAAGCAACAAATAAACACCATTTCCAGACAATTTCTTTGGAATTTGTCATAGGAATGTTAGGGATCGGGGGCACTGCCGATAGTTGAATTAACTGATGAGAATCGCACAGACAAAGCGCGCCGTCTTGTTTACAGCATGTGGCATAAGCTGTAGCTTTAGCAGCTTGTCCCTAATAGTTTCCTTTTTGCATACAGCTCTGCTTTTTAACCATGAACGTTTAATCGGTTCTGGGCTTTGAGCTGAGTCTCATTTCCTTCTGAGAGCCCCTGTTTTTGATACAGGGTCAGACATGTGGCACTTGGGGGGGGGAGGATTTCGCACAGGCAGTACGACGCAATCCACGTGGCCCCTTCCACTGTCGACAGAGGAAGAGGGGGCCTCGCCATCAGGCTGAACCCCCCCCCCAACTCCAAGGGGCGCTTCGTGGTGAGGAGGAAGAGACCCCTCCCACCGGTGGCCTTCATTAAGACGCACAAGACGGGCAGCGGCACCGTGCAGAACATTCTCTTTCGCATCGGGGAGAGGGACAACGCCACCTTTGCCTTCCCATACTATGCGTACCAGTTCAGCTACCCCCAGAGGTACCATACTGCACTCACATTGGGGTCTGCAAGTGGCACGCAGATTAGGACTTTCAACTGTTGCCAAAGATTCAGGTCCTCAAAACACACCCTGATGTCGCATCATTAAGGAACTGTAAATTTTTGGGGGAAAATCATGATCCACCCATCCATTTACTGACACCGCTTGGCCTATTCAGGGTTGAAAGAGGGTCCGGATGTCAGAGGTTATGGGCGTAAGGCGGGGAACAACCCAAGTTGGAGCACCAACACATCAACACATCACAGGGGTATAATGATATGCTAATAATATCCATCCATGATGCCAGCACTCTGGGTGTTGGGGCTATTTTATTTCAGGAAAACAAAGGTGGAGCAAATTCATCCAGCCATTTTCTGTAACTGCTTGTCCTATTCAGGGTCGCGAGGGGGTTTATGGGCACAAGGCAGGAAACAACGCAGGATGGGGCATCAACCCATCACAGGGCACAGAGGTGCCAATGGGCAACTTGGTAACTGCAATTAACCATGGTATGTTTTGGACTGTGGTAGGGTAGGGGGATCAGAGTAAGCCCCTCGACAACACGGGGAAAGCAAACTCCACACATGAAGCCATGGTGGAGTCTCAGAGGTGTGAGATAACAGTGCAAACCACTTCACCACCATGCCACCCCTATAAAAGTGACATAATGAGTACAATTAGTATCACTGCCAACTTAGTATCCAAAGAAGAAGTCTGACCAGGAAGGAAACTCAAGCAAACACACAGGGGGAACTTGCAGACTCTGCAGATCCAGAGCTGACAGGAAGTGATGCAAACGTGACACTACAGTGCAACAAAAGAGCAGCATGCATGTAGTGCTGTACAGTGAGATAGCTGGCAACAGAGTCAACAAAGGGAAACAGAGCAAATTAATCTATTATAATCTCAGTTAGAACCAACTGCTTTTGCCCTGAGTTTGGGAGGGATCGCCCCCTAGTAATATATGGTTTGCATTCTCCTCTCCATGTGGTTTCTCTAGATTTCATGCAGACTTTGTGGACCAGCCACCGGAAGGTTCCACACAGTATGACATCCTCTGCAATCAAATGCATCTGGATATAGAACAGCTGCAGAAAATTATGCCTCCAAATACTGTCTATCTGACCTTGATCCGTGACCCTGTGCGCACGTTTGAGTCGATCTTCAGCTGCTACATGTCCATAGTGCCTGCCTTCAGATCCGCTCAAGAAAAGACAGCATCTGACAGGACGTCTGCGCTCTCAGCCTACCTGGAGACTCCCGAATCCTACTGGGACCCTTCAGAACCTCTGAATGGCCTGGCAAGGAACCCCATGAGCTTTGATTTGGGTCTTAGCAGTCAGGGAAGGGATGTTTCCTGGGTCCAGAACTTGGCACAATTAGCAGAGACCTTCCAGCTGGTAATGGTGGCAGAGCACTTTGACGAGTCGCTCATCCTCCTGAAGGAGCTGCTGCAGGTGGAGCTGGAAGAACTCGCGTACGTGCACCTCAGTGTCCGACCAGCACGGGACATCGTGCCCCTGAGTGCCGAGACTAAGGCCCAGATTCGCTCCTGGAACAGCTTGGATGTGCTTCTCTATGACTTCTTCCTGCAGGTCTTTTGGGAGAAGGTGGAGAAGTATGGTGCAGAAAGGCTTCAGAGGGAGGTGGGAGATCTACGGCGGGTGGTGGAGGGCCTTAGGAGGAGGTGTCTATCCAGGCAAGGGGTGTTCCCCATGGAGCTGGATGATCTGATTAGGCCCCGGCAGTCAGACTCTGCCACCATCCTGGGTTATGAACTGTGGGGAAACCTCACTGATGCAGAGCAAGAGCTCTGTGTGCGGCTAGTGCTGCCTGAGCTCCAGTATCACTCTCTCTTGTACTTCCAGCAGTATGGCCGTGACATGAGGTCTATTCCCACAAATTAATCTGCACACTTTTTTCTTTTTTTGACATAAAGATGGCTTTAGATACTCCTTGTCTGATCTATCCACATTCATTTAATGCAGTACCAATAGCAGGGGTGGGGAATCTGATCCATGGAGGGCCGGTGTGGGTGCGGGCTTTTGGGACGACCTCTCAATCAGCCAATAACAGTGGGCCCCCAGGACTGGAACTGAGAACCAGTGCTTTATTATTGGATCAGGTTCCCCACCCCTGACCTACAGTAAGGAATATATATATATATATATTTTTATAATATAGTATTACATTTTCTATAAGTATATATCATAGTAATTATGCAGCTTTGCTTTTTACTCAATCAGTCACATAATGCAACAGGGTTATATAGCCTGAAAAGCACAGGGTTTGCGCCTGTAATTGGCCAGCTGGTGATTTCCCACACAGCAGGTGTCAGCTGTAAGCCACTCCACACGCCATGTGACCTGAGGTGTCTGGGCATTTCGGAATTCCTCTGAAGTGCTTCCTGTCATGTGACTCAGGCAGGACGCCGGCTTCTCACCAGTCAGTCTGACAAGTACAGGTCTAGGATTTACTAAGACAAGCTGGAGTGCGTCCAAGAATCGTGCGTCTCATTCAGAATACAATGATTGGACAATAAAGCTAAATCCCTTACCAGTTACACTTCAGTTTCATCTGCCTGGTTTCTAATCCCCAAACCTGGTGAGGTGTGAGGCATCAGTGATACAGATAGATCTCTGCTTCCCTCTCTTCTTCAAGGAAAATATTTTGCTTCATATAACACATACCTAATATTATTATTTTTCAGCTAAATTCCAGAAATCATTAATATACAGTGCAAAATATTGTTTGGGTTCGTGTAGCTATTTAGGAATCATACAGTCATGAGTGGCTCAGTGCCCCAGTGACTAATGTTTGAATACGAAGAAATGATACAGATTTCTACCATTTTATCTGATTTTTATTACATTTTACTGCACATAATGAATTCTCTGTATCGTATTCACAATAAGCTCAATAACAGTGCCATGAAATCGAAACATACAAGCGTAAAATGATTCTACTGAGACAGCCGGTGGGTAAAGGGCACCGGCAACACACGACAACGTGGGCAAAAAAACACTTGCAGCGATAGATAATACAGTCTGAAAATGCCCGAGATCTCATAAAGGTAAATAAATACATGGATGAGTCAGATAAAGTGCATTTAAAACTTTCGAAAATTAAAAAAAACAGATGCACATCATGATCGAGACTTCGAGCTGCTTACGAAATGTGAGCTACACAGTTTCAGCGGTAAAGTGAAGCATCTTCTCCCCCTCCACAATACAGTTTATTACCTGCTCTACTCAGGAACAACCACAGTTTCAGTTCACCAATATCACACTAATATTCACGACCCATCGATAAAAAATAAATAATAATTTAATCTATTTTTACAGCATTAAAATGTGTCTTTTTTCAGTCTGTGAAGTTGCTGCCTTACGAAATTAACAAAACCAGAAGGAAGTTGTGAGAAATCACTTCCGAGAAGTGAACAGAAAAACACCGAAAGAAAAACATTGTCGTGCTTTGAGCGCAGGATATCAACTCTTGACACTGGCTCCGTATGATGCAGTAATGACGGCGCTATCCAAACGACACGCTGTATTTTAAAGGGCGTTATTTACCACTAGAGGGCAGTCAGTCATAGATAAGCAAAGGAAAAAGGCCAACATCTACCACAGCAAAAGTAACCTGCAGCTAACTAGTCAGAAGACCTTTGCATATTATTACGCATATTGTAAACAGCACTTGACTAAAACACTGACACTAATTTTCAGACATCTCATATAAGGAAAGTGTTTTGCATACAACTGAAAGGACAAAAAACAGTTTTAAGCCAGTCAGTATAATTTTTTTTTGCACACAAAGGTTAGAGCGAATTCTAATAACAAAGCCATGTAAGACCGTGTCCTTTTACAGAAATATTTTTGGTGCTAGTCCTGTCAAAGATATTCACGTGCTCATACCTTTTCTAGAATTTCAAGTAACTCCATTTCACAGCCTACAGACTTTCAATGCTTTTATTATATAGTTTGTTATATAGTGATCTGGAAAATCTGGAATCACTGCTCTTGGAGGGTGTTCATTGAGCTCTTTGTAGCAACAAAACACAAATCACAGATATCACACAAAGCTGTTTTATTTAACAGATGAACGTTCTGGCTTTGTAAAGCATACCTCAAAATAACCAAATGAAATTATTGTAATTAATGGTACATTTTTGTTTCAGATCAAGTAGAGGAGAAAATTATGGAATCACTCAGTGATGCGTAAAAAATTATGGAATCACCTTGTAATTTGCATTTCTAAATGAAATACTGGCACGAGTCGAAAATGCAAATTAGGCTGCAGTTAAAAGAGAGTGCTTACAGACCTTAATGAGCTGGTAGACTTGGCTAACTGAGAGGAAACATGCCCCCAACAAGAGAGATGTCAGTGGAAATAATGGAAAGGATTATAAAGGAAGGTTATCCAACAGAGAGTGTGGCTGGTCCCAGTCAGCTGCGTCAGGTGCAGGAATAAGCAGGAGGAGAAGGCTGTTAAAGGGAAACATACAGGTAGACTAAGGAAGACGTCAAACCACCAGGACGGAAAACTCAAAGCGACACACCTTGGAAAGGGAAAATGCCAGACCAAAGAAACAAAAACGCAAATGGGTGGAAGCAGGAGTCAATGTTTGTAATGGAACTGTAAGAGGTTTAGATAGAGAAAAGCCACACGGAGGCCAGCACTAACACCTAGACAGAGGAGAGCAAGGTGGCAGTGGGCTAAAGAGAAGCAGCCATGGAGTGAGGATGATTAGATGAAAGTGGCATTCAGTGTTGGATCACGAATCTCCGCTGGGCCAAGGAGATGATGCAGGGCCTTTTGTCTGGTGCCGCTCTAATGAAACATATAACGACGACTGCCTGAAGGAAAGAGGCAGATGTCCACAGTCAGTGATGTTATGGGGTTGCAGGTCAGGGGTGGACCAGGGAAGATGGCAGTCATTACCTCAGCTGTCCTCTACTTGATCTTAAACAAAAATGTGATCTTAAACAAAAATTAATTACTGTTTGATATTTTTGACGTATGCTTTACAAAGCTAGAATGTTCAGCTGTTAAATAAAATAGTTTAGTGTTTTGCTATGACGTAAAGCAGCTGAATGAAGATTCCTCCATCCTGCCAGGGGTCGCTGTAATTCATTACCGTAACATGCACAGAGGAGAAAAGGGTTGAAATCTCCTTTCTGTTACCTCCCCACAATCGTTTTTCCTCAAACCACATTATTTACTTGCACAAATCCAGATTTAGCCCTTGGAGACCCGTGGCCTCCCAAATTCTGGAGTTAAAATGTCTCACATCTACAGAAAAGTTAATCACACACCAGAACAAAACTCTACAAAGGTCAAATACTTTAACAGCTTTGAGTCGATCTTTTTAAAAATTCTATGCGGATATCACACTAGTATACCTGACATTTCTGTCGTACACTTTGAACTTTGGAATAAGGAATAGTTATGTGGCATTTTTTTAAAGAAAATATAGCAGATTAAGCCAAAATGACTGATATGTAAAGTGATTAATTACCTACTGCACAACTGAGTTCCGTGCACCAGCCTTCCAAGACAGTTGGGTTAAACCAAGAAATCTACAGGTTGTGACCTCCTAGGGCCCTATTGCAAGCCCAGCTCCGCAAGTACACTCCAAAGCACACCATTAGACACACCACTGCACCACTGCCCTGCCTGCTACATGAACTAGGCCTTCAGCCAGATATAAGTGACGGACACAGGTCATATGGGAAACTTTCCACCAATCAGATTCTGCCTCCCAAAAATGAGTCCCTCACCAGTTCCACGGATGCCTAGTTTCTCTTATAGAATTAGGCTATACCTAGAAGCAGAAACGGAAGGTTTTGCCACCGGCTGGCAGCCGAAGATCGATTCACGTTTGAAACTGAAACTGACAGTGGATCGAAGGTTCACAGTATCCTGTATCTCTAGTCTGTTCTCCAGTACCTGAGCCTTTCACTCTGAGCTCCCACGGGACGAGCATTCACATGGACATGAGGGCTTTTATATTTGTCTGCATCATAGGTCTGCATGGTGGTGCGAATGATGCAGGATTAAGAAGAACAGCTTCTGAAGCACCTTGACAGTTGGATTTTGGCTACTTGTTTCGATATACAATATATTTACACTTTGCATTTACTGTTAAGATACATTTTTTCCCCTTGACTGGAATGTTTAAGGGCCCGAAATTGTGCTGTGGTCTATGATTGGTTTGCAGTAAACCCCGCCCCTGAAGCCCCTGGCCAATCCGCTGGCACTCACAGGTGCGACTTGGAGGAGCTGTGGACACTGTGCTGGAGATGCCGAGCGGCACCACCTGGGGCCGCCGTAGGATCGGCCTGCGGACCCTCCGGGTCCCCCGCCTTTCCTGTCGGGCTGGCCCGCCTCCCGCCCACCTCCTTGGGGCTGTCCTGAGGGCTAGGCCCCTGCACAGTTTTTACCATGCTGGCTGTGTGGGTTGTGGAGGTAGGCTTGGCACAGGAGGAGACAAGCTGGGAGGGACAGGAAGACATGCAGCACTCCTCTGCTACCTCAGGGAGACTCCTGGGCCCCGGAACCTTGTCCATTTTCTGCCTGACGGAAGCCACCTCAGGAGATGAGCCTGGAGCTGCGGCCAGACCAGAGGCACTTTTAGCCCTGGTTTCTGCACTCGAGTAACTGGCAGGTAGGTTGTCATTGTTAGTGCTCTCCGGCAGTCTGATCTCAGCCCTGCCCGCTGTGGCGGCCGGCCCGGTCATGTCTGACTCCCTACAGCTAGCAGGACCTCCTTCCTTGCTCACGTCCCCCTGCAGGCCGGACCCTGCGGGCTCCATTAACCTGCCAGCCCCCTGCTGCGTCTCTCTCTGCCCCTCCGTTTTCCCCCACTGCTTGTGGTCTAAGGTGGCCACACTCTGCACCAGGCCTGGTGCCACAAGCTTCTCCGAGGTGTTTGAGACAGGGAGGTTCAGGTCCACAGGCTTACTGACAGGGATGGATCTCTGAGCGGCCACTAGGGGGAGCGCTGTTTGGCCAGTCAGGGACTCCACTGTCACTGGAGGCATGCAGCTAGGCAGGGTCTGGGCGGGCTGAGCCCCTGCAGTCACTTTGGTCGGCTCTGCCTTGGTGTGGCTCTCTTCTGGTTCTTTTCTCAGTCTCTCCATCTCTGCCAATAGGACTTCGTGGCTAAGAGGGGACTCCTGCCTCCCTAATTTCCGCACGGGCTTGGGAGGGACTGGCCTGTGAGTGGTGGGCCCTGGGGAGCAGGAAGCGGGGCCCTCAGCCTCTGTCTCCAGCAGGCTCTGCAGGGGTAGCTCACTGTGAAAGGGCTCCTTGCGGTGGTCCGAGTGCAGAGACTCCAGGCCGTGCTTGCGCCCGCCCATTCCCATGGCCCCGCCCATCCCCATGACCCCGCCCATTCCCATGGCCCCGCCCACTTTCTTGTCCTGGGAGCAGGGGAAAGGCGGGGCCACCTTCTCGGTGGACTGGACGCGCTTCAGCAGAGGGGAGCGGGGAGGCTCAGCGCTCCTGGGCCGCGGACGGGCCACCGGCGGCGAGGAGTGCAGCTTGGCCGGGAAGGCCTGCGTGGTGTTGGAGCTGCCCACCGAGTGGCCGGGCAGCGGCGGTGACGGCGAGCAGGCCGTGGGTGAGGGCGTGTGCGCCAGCGGCGACAGTGGGATGTTGCCGGCGGACTTGCAGCGGGCCGAGCGGTACTGCCGGTGCAACTTGGGCGACAAGCCGTGCAGCGAGCTGGGCCGCGCGTGCTGCGATGCCGCCGGGGAGTTGGGCGTGCTGGAGGCCGGGGAGCTGCTCTGGGAGGAGGTGCCTGGGAGGAGGAGGGAGACAGGAGGTGGAATGTAGGGCGCCATTCTGTATCGATTTCAGCGGCAAACAAATATGGCGTGGAACACTGTCTCAACTGGGGGGCCGCCACGGAAAAGTGAGGGAGGGGTGCGATTTTGGGGGGGTGCAGAGCGTGTTGTTAGAAAAGTATTTCTGTTTTTTTGTTTTTTTTTAACAGTGCATGAAGGCACTGTGCTACCGTTACTGCAATATCCATCCACCCATTCGTTTTCTGTAGCCAGGTGTCCTATGCAGAGTTGTGGGGATTCAGAGCCTGTCCCAGAAGCTATGGGTGTAAGGCATGGAATAACTCAGGATGGGGCACCAGCCCATCGCAGGGCACACTCACACGCTCACACGCTCATTCACACCTACGCACAGTAGGTATAGACGGCAGCCACCAAAACACGGCACAGAGGAGTACATCAAATCCAAACGGTATGAGCAGATATGTGACCAATCATGTGCTGAGGGGGGCAGTCTCACCCAGGTAGGCGGAGTCAGGGGTGGAGCGGAAGCTCTGAGTGGGCGAGCGGGCAGACAGGCCGTGCGTGGGCGAGCCGGGCAGACTGTCGCTGGAGGACAGTGAGCGGTTGAGGGAAGACAGACTGCGGCTGGTGTGCAGCAGGTTGGCCTGCTTTGTGATCTTTCGGAACAGAGAGCTACGCTTCTTACTGTGAGGAAAAGGGGGCGAGAAAGAGGGAGGATGAAGGAGCAGGTGGACCAAGGTCAGGCTGAGTGAAAGGAGCAGGGAAGGGACTGGAAGGCTGAGCCGCGGCTGGCGCTCACCTCTCCTGCCCCTCTTTGGACGTCGCTCTCTTGTTGCACCGCGCCATCTTGGACTTGTAGCTGGATCGGCGGGCGGGGCCTATCTTGATGGAGGTGTTCTCAAAGGGCGTGGTAGTGACCATCACCTTATTCCCGCTCTGAGGAGAAACGGTACTTACTACAGGCTCACTCGGCTGAGCTCGCGTAAGAAAAAAAAAGGCCCAAACCTCCCTACCTTCAAAATGAGCTCCACCACTTCTGTGTGGACCAATCCGTGGACAGACTCGCCGTTCACGTGGGTGATGAGGTCACCGGCGCAGAGGCCCGCCTCCTGGGCGGGGCCAGGGTCTTCCACATGCTGTGATTGGGTAAACAGACCGCCTCCTCAGTGTTGGCTCAGACAAAAAAGGACATGCAGGAGCTACTCAAAGGCCAGGGTAGTACGGGTTACTTTGGGACTGGACCTACTGGACAAAACGGAGCGCACCCGAGGCTACGGGTCAGCAGAGGGTTGAAGACTGGGCTGAAAAAGCCTGAACAATGGGGCTGATCTACAGATGGTGTGATAAGCCACAGCAGGTGCGATAGAGGATTACACTACACACACACACACTACTTTCTGACCTCTATATTTTTAGCATTCCTGTTCGTGTTATTTTTAGCGGCTAGTTCACCTTGGACCTCCTGTTTTCCTCTTTTGTTTTCTGGATCCCAAATGAATGATTACTGTTTACTGTTGTTACCCTACACTGCTGTATGACAGTTAGTGACGCTGTTTTTTTAATCCTTTAAGTGCCTTTAGGCAACTTTCTTGGGAACGACACTATGCATAAACAAATGGAACTGAATTAATTTATTCTTTGTAACTGGGGAATTTCATTACCCAAATAATAGCTTTAAATCAACTGAATGAGTTGCCTCAACAAAATCAACACCAGCATGTCCTGCATACTTGTGCGCTGTGTCCATATAAACCTACACATTCTGTGGGTCTAATAACAGGTCAGCCAGCACCCCCGTAGTAGCTGGGGTTATGTGCCTTGATCAAGGGTCCAGCGGCGATACTTTGCCAACTTTGGGACTTGAAACAGCAAGCTTCCGTACATGGGCACAGCTCTCTGACCCGCTGAGCAGCCTACTTAGGGCTGGATTTCCAATATCGATGTGAAGGCGGAGCCGCACTCTCACCCAGACCATGTGGTGCACGCTGTAGACGTCGCTGTCACCCATGTAGACGCGGATGGCGCGCAGCGTGAAGCCGTACTTCTTGCCCGAGCGGTGGATGGTGATAGGCGCGCGCGGCACACTGACGGCGGGGCAGCAGTCGCGGCTGGGGGAGGAGTCCCGCGACGACGGGTTGGACGAGAGCGAGCGGGGGGACATGGGACTGGCCAATGGGGATGTCCCGTGTGGCTCCACTGAGCGTGCAAACGAAGTAAAAAACAAATAAACATCAAACACAAATACGGCGACTGGGTTCAGATGCAGATATGAGATGGGCTTCAGGCAAAGGGGCGGGGCTTCAGGCAAAGTGGCAAGGCTTCAGGTAAAGGGGAGGGGCTTCAGGCAAAGGGGCGAGGCTTCAGGCAGCATCATTTCCTGCGTAGCTGTGCCCCCTAGGAGCCTGACTTCCTGTGCAGAGCCTACCTGAGGGGATGATGACGGACAGGGCCGTGGCCGAGGCTGACTTGATAACCTTGCCCCCGGCCCGCTGGCCCTGCCTCTCGATGTCTCCCAACGGGGGCTGTGGCTGCCGCGTGTGACGCAGCACGACATCCCTGGTGACCCCTGCAGCCACAGCAGGGACTGCCGGACCTGCCGATTCTCCTGCTGTCCTCACCATGTCTGGGAAAGCAGGAGACCAGTGAAACTCTTGTTACCTTTCTTGTGCCCTAGTAAGAGGCTAATTGCCTCATTTGCATTGTAATTTATACTTCATTTATACAGCTGTCTGGTTTTCTGTCTTCGCTGGGTGCTACCCCCCACAGCTTCATCCCTTCCTCTCCTCCTCCTTTCCTCTTCCTCACCTCCTACAGTACCCCCCATGTCCTCCTTAGGGGGGGCACTCTGATCAGACTGAGCGACAGGGGTGACCACTACCCCCTCGAAGGACTTTCCCCTGGTCTTGACTGGATGCTGGCGAGGCTGTTGCTCAGGGTCGCCCTCCAGTGGCGAGGACAGACGGTGCGGGTCCATAAGGGCTGAGAAGCGGCGGCGGGCGCCAAGTGGAGGGCTGGAGTCGCTCTCCATGTAGGACAGCTCGGAGCAGGATAGGCGCTTCCTGATAAGCATGATAAGCACAAGTGTTACAGGACATCATTCAGATAACATAACATATATACATATATATAATGGTCCCAGTGACCCTAGCCAAGGCAAAAGGTTAGGAGATGGATGAACGGTAACGGTAATGGTAATAGCAGCGATAACAGTACTATATAACGGTAATAACAGCCGCTATAACAGTAATAACAGCAGCTATAACGTCATATATAACGTAATAACAGCCGCTATAACAGTAATAACAGCAGCTATAACGTCACATATAATCGTGATAACCGCAGCTGTAACAATAATAACAGCAGCTATAACATCATAAAAAACGGTAATAGCAGCAGCTATAACAGTAATAACAGCAACTATAACGTCATGTATAACGGTAATAACTGCAACTATAACATCATATATAATCGTAATAACCGCAGCTCTAACAATAATAACAGCAGCTATAACGTCATATATAACGGTAATAGCAGCAGCTATAACAGTAATAACAGCAGCTATA
>JAODKM010000043.1:2448090-2458649 GCA_026780845.1 Petrocephalus sullivani
CATCTATCAACTACAATAACGCTGTACGGTGTACACAGCTTACGAAGTTGACTCAAACAGCACTAAAGTGCTTAAAAGGCTCGGAATCCGGCTCGGATTCCGACCTCCCGAGGATAATGGAACGCACGATAAGGCTCCAGTCCCTTCGGGGCCGTGGGTTCAAATCCCACCGCTGCCGCAATATTTATCTGAAACTAAAACTAACTTTCACACTGTGAGCTGATTAATAGTTTATTTAAGTTGAACGTGACATATTTAAGGTGACGTAATTGGTCACTATTATAGCAGATTTGGGGTTCTTCATGGGAACTGAGTAGCGCATGTTTTGAGAGGTTTTGTGTACAGGGGTTAGTCTGTGTGATAGTCATCGATGTCCCACACAGTCCAAAGAGAATCATGTGTCCCTGGCTGGAAAGGGCTTGAGTGATCCCGTGAGCAGATGCGGAAGAGGCTGACCTTGCTGAACCGCGGGGAGCAGGAGGAAAACTGCCGGATCTCCACGGGCTCGTCGTCGTTGGTGTCATCCTCGTCGTACGAGTTGATGTGGTGGTATCGCTCTGACCGCGCTGCTCGTGAGAACATCGGGAGGGCGAAAATGTCGAGAATAAAGCAACAAAGACAATTCAGATCTAGAAAGAACATGGCGAACCGTTAATGAAGCCATTTATTACTGGCTGTTCTAGACAGCTTCAGCATGTGTAAGACCTCCTGGTCGCTAGGGGGCGCTGAAAGGAAGCACTCACAGTCAAAGTAGCTGGTGTCCTCCTCTGACTCTAAGTGAGGAATGAACTCTGCCTTCTGTCTTAGCAGGCTGTTCCAGTCCAGCTCGGAAAAGAATGAGTGATGCTTCACTTCAGTGGCGCCAGCTAGTGGCGAAAGTGAAAACAAATGGCATTTGCAACAAGTTGCATTTTTCAGTGTAAATACCCCAATAGGGCGAAGACTTCCCAGAGCTTGACTCACCTGTGCCCAGCCGCATCAATGGGTTGGTCTGCAGAAGAGCTGAAATGAGGTTCTGGGCATCAGTAGGCAGAGCCTCCTCTTCCTCGGGCCAGGCGATTGCATCTGAGCACATGGAGAGACGTGGAGAGGAGCAGGGATATGAAGAATGATGTGAAATTAAAGAACAACAGGGTGAGATACGGGACAGTATCAGTTATCGGTGAAAACGACATTGATCGTGAGATTGGTAGAGGTTTGGATGATAATGAGGAATGACATCACAATGAGAAATGACATCACACTCCACGTCTGCACCCCTTACCTGTGATCACTTGTCCGAAGAGCTCCTCGGGGGTGTCGCCGAAAAAGGGCACGCAGCCCACCAGGAACTCATACAGGATGATGCCCATGGCCCACCAGTCCACTGGTTTGCCGTAGCCCTGCCGAAGGATCACCTCTGGGGCGATGTACTCTGGGGTGCCACACACCTGAAGATCAAGTTCACTGCTCATATGAGGTGAACATTCTGACACAAGAACTACAAAGCTAGTGCAGACAATGTGACTAGCTAATCCACACAGATAAGTCCACACGTCAAATTCTGGCTGACGTAAGCAGTGAACTCCTCAAAGAACGACAAGATTGTTACACTGGCTGTCCTCACGCACGGCCGGTCGCACTGCACCAGTGCACAAGCCACAGAGCAGCACACGTGGACTGCACCCTGTAGCTGCCAGTGGAGATACGCACCCGCAGCACCCCTGCAGGGGATTGCTGCCAATTACGTTTCTGTGCTGCGGAACCCCTTAGTCAGAGCTCTGAGATCAGAGTGGAGTCACAGAGGCGCTCACAGCAGGCCAAGATCGTTACCATGGCGGTAGGAGACTCTCATGAGACGTCACTGCAGCAGTGCGGAGGGGGGGGGGGATTCTTTAAGGGATCGTCTCTAAATAAAACATGAAAGAGGCTCAGCTGGTTTTCATGTGCAGATGGGAGTTCATTAAACGGGGGCAGATGGCTGGGCTGAAAGGGAACCATCGGCAAATAATACCCGCACATCTAATTGGACGCACAGAAACAAACAGACCATTACCAAACCGATCCCCAAAGCAAGGGCTTCTCCCATCATCTCAGACTAAAACAGCCCGTTGGTTCTCGACGTGGCGTTTGATGGGTGGTTTGGGGCGGGGTGTGCCTGGCTGTGCGTCGGCAAGCTCCAAAAAGAGCCGAAAGCAGGCGAGCGCTGCAGGGGGGAGGTGTCACCTGCTTGTCCAGGAACTCGCGGGTGTCCTTCTCGATGTGCTCCTCGTACAGGTTGGTGGTCAGGTTCATCAGACCGATCTTGGACAGGCCGAAGTCCGTGAGCTTGATGTGGCCCATGGCCGTAATCAGCAGGCTAGGGAGGGAAGGCAGCTACTTTCATCTGAAGCCAGTACTCTCTGGCAAACCGTTGCGTTTGTTGCTCGTAACATATTTAGGGAAAACACACGATATGTTCTCACCACAAAGCTATACTGGAAAAACTGCGATGGCAGTCGGACAGATGGACTGCCTCCTTTCATGAATCACATATTTTTATTGAAATATCCAAAAACTGTAATTCTATAATAAAGCAAATTTGCTTGGAATTCATTGTCATTTCCCTTTCATCTGCCCATCTTTTTCCCATTTATCGCACAAAGGTCACAGGGAGTCTGGAGCCTATCCCAGGCACCAGGCAGGGCAACATCTTGGATGGGGTGTGTATGCATGTGTCATCTTCCAATTTTAGACTTTTTAATTCCACGGCAGGGGAGCCTCACTTGTCTGGCTTGAGGTCGCGATGCACTATGCCATAGTTGTGGATGTACTCCAGTGCCAGCACGGTCTCAGCGAAGTACATGCGTGCCATCTCCACAGGCAGGGCGCCAATGTTCTTCAGCAGAGTGGCACAGTCTCCCCCTGGCCGGACACACTCACACGTCAGCACGGCAGAGCATTGCGTTTCACTCTCCTTTTAACAAGTTAATCAACAGCTATGCATTCTGCAGAAGTACTGAGCTGCTAGTTCAAATAAGCTATGAAGGTCTACCTGATTAAATACCACTCTCCTCTACATCCAGAAAAATACTGCTTTCCCCTTCCACGCAAGCATAAGCCCTTCTCCTGCACAGATTATACACAATCTGAAGTCCCACCCTAAACAGTTCTGACCATAAGCCCCTCCCACACAAGCTAATGCCCCACTCCCAACAGGTTATTTCAACCAGAAGCTCCCAAATAAGCTGAAACTCCACCTTAAATAACTTGTTTTAACCAGAAGCTCCTCCTACACAAGTCAAAACCCCACACCAAATAACTTGTTTTGGCCAGAAGCCCCTCCCACGCTGAAGTCAAAGCCCCACCCCAAATAGCTTGTCTTAGCCAGAAGCCCCTCCCACGCTGAAGCTCCGCCCTTATGGTTCTGCCCACTTGCCGGTGCTAAATCGCTCACCCTCCACATACTCCATGACCATGCAGAGGTGGCGGCGCGTCTCGAAGGAGCAGAACATGCCAACCACAAACGGGTTCTCCGCGAAGGTCAGAATGTCCCTCTCCACGAAGGCCTGCTGGATCTGGTTCCTCAGCATCAGGTTTTGCTTGTTGATCTTCTTCATGGCAAAGCGCTGCCGTGTCTCCAGGTGCCGGACCAGGTACACCGCGCTTGGCACAAGTGGACAAGTCAATGAATAATGGGCCTGCACATTTTCCCGTCCTGTTTGAGTGGATGAAGAACGTATGGATGTGAGGTAGGAGACATACTTACCCATAGGCACCATGGCTGATCAGTTTGATATTCTGGAAGTCGCTCTCACTGGGTGGCTTAATAGCCTTCATCTTGCCCTGGAGGGATACATCAGTGACCAAGAGGACGCTGATTAAAATGCACAGATGGTAACCTGCCCCTGAGAAGCTCCGTGGGGGAGGGCCACACATGCCGGCCATCTTGAAGGTCTCACCAGCCCTATTCCTACAAGCTCATAAGATGGTAAAAGCCTCATACATCTAATTGGTGAGATTAATCACGTCTTGTTTCCATGCTGATTAGCATCAGATCAAAGCAGGGGCAAGCGAGCGGACAGACGGACTCTGGCAGCCGGGCCTTCAGGCAGCTGTGCTTCAGGGAACGAGGGCCTCTCACCTCAGAGTCCTCTGTCTCCGGGGTATGGGAGCCTGCGCTGTCGTAGCTTTCAAGGTGAACCATTTCTGGAAGGAGAAACACGGGAAGTGAGTGTGGGCCTCGAGGGATGAGAGATATAGCAAGTGAATCGGTCTGACGACGAGATCCTTGCACTTCTTCTTGTGCCCTTTCCCTCAGGTACTACTTCCTGTCTCTCCATCCAGGAACAAACGCTATAGCTATCCTACTGCAAGTTACTCTGGTATCTGTTATCCAGTATTTGGTATCTCCAGTACCCTACTTCTGGTCACATCTCTATCCTTCAGGCTATGCTGCCCCCCCTCACCCTCCAGGGGGTCCCGGGTAAGGCCGAGCTGGCTGATGATGTAGCGGGGGATGTCCGTCTTCATCAGGTGCCCCTCTTTGGCGTGGTCTTCTGCAGCTTCCAGGAGGTGGTAGAACTCCTCTGGGTTGAACTCCTGCCGAGGAAGCCATATTGGGCACGACTCCAGCATCAAGCAAACAGCTACTTTCCACCAGCCTTTAATATAAATTTATTCATACGTTTGGTCTACTTCATACAACCCAAACACGACATTTGGCCTTTTTGCTATTTCTGAAGACCCATATGTTCATACGTCAAGTTCAGTGGCCTATAAGCAAGACTGAGGGTGTAGGGAGTTTGATGTAGCTTGATGTGAGCTTGAGCACAGTGGACAAAGACTGAGACACAGCAAGCAACCTTCAACCGGTCTCTGCCTGACTCACACACTACCTGTCAATCACAGCAGTAGCCTATCAATACAATGGCTGTTACTGTTCTTGCATGGCCCTTAAACTTGGCCTAATCGTCTAGCGGCCAGTCCGACATGCCTTAAATGACACACGCCCAGGAAGTGGAGGATGTAGGGAAAATGAACCGTTGCTTTGCTAAGTAACTTCAGCTTGAAGGGACAGACAATGATCTCCTCGGTAGGTTAATGTTTTGATTTAATGATTTCCTCATAGGCCTACATCTTCTCGAACATAAAAAGAACAAGGAATCTTAACGATTAGAGGCAGGCCTACCAGGCACTCGAGGAGTCTGGCGGGACGAGAGATGATTATGAGGAGTTTCTTCACCAGCTCCGTGACAAATGTCAACTCTGAGCTCTCTGAACGCTCGTATGCCTGCCAGGAGGGGGCGCAAACACAGAGCGCGAGAGTAACTATTTTGCAGAATAGTTATTCTGTAGAGGAGTAGTCTGATGCCACCAAAGACTCACATCCTGCAGCAGTTTCTCCAGACTCTCCTGCAGCTCGAAGAAGTAGACGCTGGTGATGAGGGCGCTGCGCGCCTTGGCCAGGCAGTCGCGAGACAGCTCGACGATCTGGTGGTGGATGAAGCTGAGGATCCCGTCAGCCAGAGGCAGCACGTCCTCTGGGGAGTAGGCCTGGATAAAGTCGGCTAAGTGCTCTTCCATTTGCGCCGTGGCCTGAGGTAAGTGGGTAGGCAGGCAGAGAGACAGACAGAGATAGACAGACAGTCAGGCAGAGAGACAGACAGAGATTGACAGACAGGCAGGCAGACAGACAGGCCGAGATAGACAGACAGGCAGGCAGAGATAGACAGACAGGCAGGCAGAGAGACAGACAGAGATAGACAGACAGGCAGGCAGACAGACAGACCGAGATAGACAGACAGGCAGGCAGAGATAGACAGACAGGCAGGCAGACAGACAGACAGAGATAGACAGACAGGCAGGCAGAGATAGACAGACAGGCAGGCAGACAGAGATAGACAGACAGGCAGGCAGACAGACAGACAGAGATAGGCAGGCAGAGAGACAGACAGACAGAGATAGACAGACAGGCAGGCAGACAGACAGACAGAGATAGACAGACAGGCAGGCAGACAGACAGACAGAGATACAGACAAAGGTAGCAGAACAGGCTGTTAGATCTAAATGGACAGGAGATCGTAATCCTGTTTGATCATATACAGAACTGCACTTCATCTTCCATCCAGACTGCATAACCTACCACAATAAATGGCCAATAATCAGCGTCCTTTAATCATTTTGCTGCCTGATGCACTGAATGAATCTGACTCAGGCATGGTGGCGATTCCATTGGCGATGCATTGACTGCATTGTCTGGTGGTGCGAGAGCTGGGCGGCCGTACATGGTCGCGCATGGGTGCTTGTGTGTGGGCGTGTGTGTGTGTGCGCACGCCTGCAGAGGTGGCGCCTGACCTTAGGGAAGCGGTCCTTGTAGACGTGGTTCATCATGACGATCTCATTGTCGAAGCAAGAGGGCGATCGACCAGGGCTGGTGAGGGGAAAGAAGTCTTTGACCTTTGACCTTTGCTGTTGAGCAAGCTGTCTATTTTAGTGTATTTCATCATCACCATCACCATCATTTCGGGGCGGCCTGACCTGAGGCTACGGGACCGGGGCCTGACTTGGGGGGAGCGTCGCCCCCCAGGGTCGTCCGCGATGCTCTCCGTGCTGCCAAAGTGCTTCGACAGGAAGTGCAGCTCGTCCATGGTGGGCTGGAAGGGCAGCTGGTGCAGCCGTTCTTGGGAAGAGCTGGAGGACTGGGGGGGGGGGGATTTACAACAGAGAATGAGAAGAAGAAAGAAGTAAAGGGGGAGATTAGAGAAAGAAAAGAGCCCCAGAGGACTGATATCATCACTGCAGCCCAACCTCCACCGGCGGGACTTATGCTAATATGAGACGGGAGTGTGGCTTCTGCGTGCAGGCTGCTCTCCCTTATACGCGTCTCTCCTTCCCCAGACATCACTGAGCCTCCCATCTGGTCTCTCTTGGTCTTTAATCATCTCTCCAGCTTATGTTACACTGGCCTCATTGGAGGCTAGTGACACCGTCCATAACTGTGGGAGTGTTGTGTGTAAGGTAATGGGTGTAATGTAGCCCAAATGGGTCTTTGCTCATCCAGACTGTTCTGGACCTGGCAAAATCATTTCTTGTACAAGCAGTTACACTCTAGAGTATACTACAAAGGCCCAAGGATAAAATCGCTCGGCTGATACTGGGGTTTGAATAAGCAGTCGTACTGAGCCACACATCACCACCTCAAATGGTGTATGGTTCACTGTTCTGGGCTGGAATCAGCCTCATTAAAAGGATGGCAGCCACGCTTGTTATGTGTGTGTAAATGTGTGTCTGCATGCATCAGGGCAAATAATGGCTTTTCCACTGGCATACGGGAACCAGGTCGTACCCGAGCCCTACCGCAAAGTGAGACTCGTTTCAGTGCGGTTCCGGCTCGTTTCGGTTCTTCACTGCGGACGGGTCACCTCAGTAAAGCCGTGGCCGGGTTTGGAGAGCGTCAGTGATGTAAAACGGAAGAGCCGCATATATACTGTCCACACGATGTAGTTCAGGACGCATCGTGTGCTAATTTCCGCTAGTATGTCTGTGAGCATCACTGTCATTAACATCAAGCACTAACGGAATTAGCATCCGCTTACGTGACTTTTATTATGAATCCATTCCATTCAGCGATTTTATAGTGTTTTTTTAAGAAGGAGGTTAAAATTTTTCATGTTTCGAGTTGTTAGGAATGTATGAATAAATCTTGATGTGTGATACTACTAATGATGAATAATATATAGAATATACCCTCTTTCCTGCAGATAATCCATGCATATCGACACAGATCACTGGTATCATTGTGTTTTTCGACCAATCAGGTGGTGGTGACAGTGGTGATGCTAGTAAACAGGTGGTAGTGACGGTGGTGATGCTAGTAAACAGGGGGTGGTGACGGTGGTGATGCTAGTAAACAGGGGGTGGTGACGGCGGTGATGCTAGTAAACAGGTGATGGTGACGGTGGTGATGCTAGTAAACAGGTGGTAGTGACGGTGGTGATGCTAGTAAACAGGTGATGGTGACGGTGGTGATGCTAGTAAACAGGTGGTAGTGACGGTGGTGATGCTAGTAAACAGGGGGTGGTGATGGCGGTGATGCTAGTAAACAGGTGGCGGTGACAGTGGTGATGCTAGTAAACAGGTGGCGGTGACGGTGGTGATGCTAGTAAACAGGGGGTAGTGATGGTGGTGATGCTAGTAAACAGGTGGTGGTGACGGTGGTGATGCTAGTAAACAGGTGGCGGTGACGGTGGTGATGCTAGTAAACAGGGGGTGGTGACGATGGTGATGCTAGTAAACAGGTGGTGGTGATGGCGGTGATGCTAGTAAACAGGGGGTGGTGACGGTGGTGATGCTAGTAAACAGGTGGTAGTGACGGTGGTGATGCTAGTAAACAGGTGGTGGTGATGGTGGTGATGCTAGTAAACAGGTGTTGGTGATGGCGGTGATGCTAGTAAACAGGGGGTGGTGACGGTGGTGATGCTAGGAAATGGGGGCCCCTGCTGTGGCTTTTTGTGGCCCGAAGAAAAGCCGGGGGCCCCTAGGGTGATGACACAGCCCGTACCGTTGAGCTGGGAGTGTTGGTTCCATATCCTGAGGAGGGCAAAGAAGCCAGAGACCATCTCCTACCATCCGCCCTGTGGAGGAGCAAAGGGTGCGTCAAAGTCGGGCGGGGGACCTCCATCTGGTTACTAACAACCTCTGGGAGGAGTGCTGATGTTACCTCCTGGAGGAGGCGAAGGAGAAGTGAGCAGGGTTGCTGGGGGTGTAGGTCCGAGGGCTGTCCAGGGGACTGCTTCCTGCAAACAATACACACAGGTGGGCGGGGAATGGTGAGTGACGGACAGAACGGGCGTCCAATCGGGAGAAAAGCCGGTACCCCAACTGTACCTACCGAGATGGCCTGGGAGGGGCGAATGTGGGCGGGGCAGAGTGGGCGAGGTGCTGGTCAGGATCAGGCTCTTCCTGTTACTGGCTCGGCAGCTGGAAGCACAGCGAGACGCAGGGGGCTTTAATGCAGCATGCAAATGGGGGGCTTCTCCGTGCAAAGCTGACACCCTCAAACAGACCATGAGGATACAGCCAGGATAAGCTGCTTAACCCAAGCAGAATTCTATGCATGTTTATGACTAAATGCATATTTATCAGGGATTGTCAAACGCGTCCATGGCAGGACTCATCTGTGTCTGTGGCAAAACGTTTTGACTGAGGAATAAAACACTATGTTGGTTACATTTCTGAATTCCCCGTCAGTGATGTTTATGTTTATCTGTATGTGTGTCTGTGTTTCCGGGCCCCGCTGTCCCCGCGGGCTCGGGCGCTGTACGTGCTCTGCCCGCTGTGCGAGCTGTGCATGCTGTCACACTGTGAGCGCTGTGCGCGTTGTGCATGATGTCGCACTGTGCCCTCTGTGCGCGCTGTGCATGCTGTCGCGCTGTGCGCATTGTGCATGCTGTCGCACTGTGCCCTCTGTGCGCGCTGTGCATGCTGTCGCACTGTGAGTGCTGTGCATGCTGTCGCATTGTGAGCGCTGTGCATGATGTCACACTGTGCCCTCTGTGCGCGCTGTGCATGCTGTCGCGCTGTGCGCGTTGTGCATGATGTCGCACTGTGCCCTCTGTGCGCGCTGTGCATGCTGTCGCATTGTGAGTGCTGTGCATGCTGTCGCGCTCTGCTTCTGTTCCCCTGTGGCTCTCAGTGGAGCTCGTCAGAGCACCGGCACTGACAGTGAATCTCAATTTCCTCTGCAGTGGATCCCAGCCTGCTTCCTGCTGGACATGACAGTCGGGATCGAGGGCAAAGTGAAAAGGAATGAAGTGGGGATGTGATCACTGGGGATGTGAGGTACTCTCTCACACACACACACACACTCACACACTCTTAGAACACAGCTGTTTCTCATACTCAGCACCCATTTAGCAGAGCTCTCTGGTGCCTTTGAAGACGAACAACATTTGACAAAGACATTTTCAAGTTCCGGAATTGTCCCCAATACAGCGGCTCCCCAGCTTAGCTCACTCATATATCTCCCTTACATCACTTACTGCCTACTGACAAAAATCTCTGAAAGGGGCAAAGCCGAGCGCTGGATGATAAAATGAGAGCAGGGGCGTCCAAAGCCAAATACTCCGGGAAAAGGCTTCACTTAAAGCCAGGCGTGATGAAATGGGCTCCGTATCGGTGACCCGGCTAGCGGCTTACCACGGTCAGGCTCCCGCTCGGACAGGGGCCCTAATGAGCAGAAACGCTGAAGGTGAACCTCGCTCGCGTCCGGGAGTTTGGTGCCACGCGGCGCTCTGGGGGCATGGCGGCCGGAGAGCGTGGCGTCAGTCCCGCGAGACGGCAGCACCGCAGCGGCACGTGAGGCAGGGGGCGCCGCGCCGAATCGGCATGGCTGCTTTACTGCCCGTGTCCTAAAGGCGTGCACGTTCCTGTCACGTTCCTGAGCGTGACTCTCGTCTGCACTTCCCCCCCTTGGCTGTCGTCAGGTATGCAGGAAGAGCGGAGGCTGGGATCATCCCCCGGATGACCCCCCCCCCCCCCCCCCCCCCCCCCCCCCCCCCCCCCCCGCGCCCCCCCCCCCCCCCCCCCCCCCCCCCCCC
>JAODKM010000043.1:2471194-2492092 GCA_026780845.1 Petrocephalus sullivani
ATGTTTAAACTACGTTTAATTGACGGATAAAGCGTAATCGCCTTGAATAAAAATGAATTAAAAACCGCAGAACAAAAGAGTCCGTGTCTTGACCCGGAAGTAAACAGAGGATGACTTCCGGCACCCTCGGGAATTTTCCTGTCTATGCCGGCTGCCCGCCTTGCCTTTGTTCTTGGCACAGAACGAGTGATGCGCGCATTTCATTTTTGTTACTGATAGGTTTTTAAAGTAGTTATGATAATGGCATGGCGTCTTGCGCTAAAAGGCGTAGGTTTTCGGACCTTCTTCTATTGCCCGGCGACTTTATAGCTTCGCACGGTCTCCTCTTTGTGCAGGTGTCACTGTGACTTTTCAGGTGCGTCTGTGAAATCCCAGTGACGCTGGGCAGCAGGAAACACGGCGTCAAACACTATGGTGGATATTGTTAGCATCAGCCCCCAGCACAGGGTGCTTTCCCGTAACCCGTTACTGACACACTCACTTACTATCGGTAGGTCGCCCGAGTCCCGTCTTTGTAAAAGTAGCCCCCATCATAAAATAATGTCAGGCACTGCCCCCTTAAAGTGACCCAACCCCCCATGGTGTTTTCTAACTTTTTATTTCAGCAGACCAACTTAAAATGTCTCTATATACTCAGAAGACGGGCCTATGTGTGTTGCTAACGCTGATCTTCCATAATGATGCATGAATTACAGTGAAGACCGCATTCATCCATTCATATTATGTAGGGTTGCGCTAAGTCGAAGGGCAGTGACATTCGGACCCCACAGTATGGAAAAACACTATAATCAGTAAAAAATGAGAAATGTATCCCGGAGTAAGCAGCAAACCGAGATATAAATGGAAGTTGTGTCTCCGCAATACATCTCAGTCTGCCGTCAATCTACAATAAAGTGAGTTAAGACTTCTGAAGGCAAATGGACGTCCTAAGCCGTGCGTGAGACTGTTGGTAAAAGAAGGGAACAATTCTCACCACAAGAGGGCAGTGTGATGCTGTGAGTAACTGAAAGATCTTAATTGGAGTTTGAGTTATAGGCCTAACACAACTGTTATGTCTCTAAACATAAGAAGGCGTGGAAATTATGCGCATAAGAATGGAGATATTTCATGCACATGTACATGAAAAAATAAACATTTATATACATATACAATGTATGTGTGTGTGTTGAACAAGTGTAATTATGGGACGGTGGGAAGCCGGTTGCAGAAATCATTAAAAGAAATCTATACCAACATCAAGCAACTCGGACATGTTTCAGATGACAAAAGGCGATAATAATCAGTACGAAAACAATAGGAATACAGCAGCTGTCACTGCTTGGACTGCTATTATAAGTAAAGCCATTCAATTTCAACTCGAGTTGGCAAAACCTTAAAATGCAACCGAGGTCCGTTATTTTTTTAATACTATTATCTCGCGATAACGGGATCATTTAGCAGCCAGGCAGCGTAAGCTGATGTCTAAAATGCAAGTGGCTGCAATAATCTCAGTACTGAAATCCTTCAAACCACATGCAGCATGTAATAATTACCAAGCTTTGGTCATACCATCAGTTGTTATGAAAGTATTGCCCTGGTCAGGCTGGCCTGGCTTGGCCTGGCCACTTTAAATTCTGTGTCTGGCTACTTCACTTTGCCAGCTGGCATTGACCAGGCCCTCTACTATACAGTATGCCTTCTAGAGTCACCAAGCACCATCCTGATCATGTAGCTCTGCTTTTAATACCATCAACCTTCTCAAACTATCCAGCAGACTAATAGATATGGGCCTCAGCATAGCAATCTGCTGCTGGATGCTGGACTTCCTGACATTCTCTGCTCAGCATGATTAAAATCTTCAGCTATATGACACCATCACTATTATGCTCAACTCTTATAATGACAAAGGTTTTTTTTTCTTTCATCACGTTCTACTAACAAGCTTGCATTTTAACCTTGAGTCAAAACACTGTGACGTATAATCGAGTCAGTTGTTTATCCAAAGATTATACCCATGTGGTTCAAAAAAAACGTCAGTTCGAAGCATACTTGACTAGTAATAAGATACAAGAAAAACATTACAACATTTTTTGAATGAATTGCGCAGCCCACAAATGTACAGATCTGCACCACGTACACCTGATAAAAAGCAAACGTTTGAATAGTATTTGGCAGTCTGCAACATGCCAGTAAAACGACCCAAACAGACATTTTAGTTAAAGCATGCAGTCTCCTATTCACTTAGATTTTACGACAGTTTATGAACTTCAGCGTCTATTGTGACTGAAGTATCTATGGTGACGGCAGAATGTATTCTCGCGAGATCTGCGGAAGACAAAGTCACGGGACTTCAACACATGCGTAGCTGAACTTCTTTCTCTTTGCAGTTAGAGCTTTACAAAGCGGGCAGTCAATAGACGAACGAACATCAATTCCTGTGAATCCAGTTCTGCTTGAATCAACAAGTGAGTCTTGTGACATGATATAAACACTGTTCCGAACCTTTACTAATTAACTATACAATGCAATGTAGTAGCAGTGTGCTATGAAAATGTTATTACAGTGACTGCCTTGCACGCACCAGACAAAAGAAATATTCTCGAAATGTCTTTGAATATTTAATTTGTATGCATGCATGCAGCCGGATGTGGTGCATATACCGCAGTGCACGCTTATTTATGCAGTAGACTTTATTTGCATTTTCTCTGTGTAATTAATGTGTTTTTGTTTTCTCTTTACTGTATGATTTGCCCTAATTCAATATAAGCTCTCGGAAGAGTAAATGAAAACATGTCTTGCGTAAAAACCCAAGGAGGCCCAAACTATGGCTATAGTGTCTTTGAAAGCGGAACAATGGGGTCCTTGTTCCGCACTTGTGCTGTGTCATCTGCAATAAGGGAAAATGGGGGGGGAGGCGAGGATCAGGGCTAAAAGCCCTTGCATTAGTATGGCTTTTTTATGTCCTTCAGAGTAATTCTCTGTAACCATGTCTGCTGGGAACGCCAGGATCGGTCAGCCAGCGCCTCAGTTCAAAGCCACAGCAGTGGTGGATGGGCAGTTTAAAGAGATCCAGCTATCCGAATACAGAGGTGAGGCTGGTGCAAGGGATACCAGACATGTAATTAAGTGCACTGTAATTAATGTTTTGGGTCTGACAGTGGGTTTCAGACAGGGCTGCCCAACCCATCTCCTCGAAGTCTCTGTTCAGACAAGTTTTTAGATTAAATTTTAATTGGTGCCTGACTTGCTACTGAAACGCCAGGTGGGGGACATTCTTTTTTTACTTGCAAATAAATACCACAGCTGAGCAGTCCTGATCTGGAGCTGGGTACTACTTAGATTTGTTATGTAATGCAGAAAAGCCTGTTATTCAGGAACTGCACACTATACTGATAGTCAGAGTGTAAAATGGGACAGCCATGACTGAAGTGACCTTGGTTTTGCCAGAGTTCTGTGGGTTTGCACTGGGTGGGGCTCTTCAGGCTGCCTCTGCGTTTGGTCACTGCACTGTTATGCTAACGGCCAATTCAAGCCCTTTCTCGCCATGCTGAGGGTGCCGGCAATCCAGAGCCGGAGAAGCCGCACGCACTGTGGCCTTTCCGGGGCGCGTTGGCCTGGTTCTTATGAAATACAGCACCAGTTAAGTCTGGACGCACCTGCCTTTAATGCTCTTGTATCTATTCTGCTTTACCGTAAAAGGTGTGCAGGCAGTGGAGTAATGCATATCAAATATCACAATGGTCACGAGAAGTGCTTAACATCATGATATTAGCTAACATTTTAAAATTTTAGACTCTTCAAAATAGCCTTTTTTTGCTTTGATGACCGCATTGTAGACTCTTGGCATTTATTGTCAGCCAGCTTCCAGCTGTAGCCACCTGGAACGGAAGGATTTCTCACTAGTTCTGGGCACAAGTTGGCTACCTTGCCCTCATTCTTTGATCTTGCTCATCCCAGACAGGCACTATAGGGTTTAGGTCGGGGATTGTGGGGGTGGGTCGTCTGTCACAGCATTCCATCTTCCATTTCCTTGTTCGTAAGAGAATATTACAAACCCTTGGGATGTGCTTAGGATCGTTATCTTGTTGGACGAGTATTTCTCAGTAGATGTGTCCAGACGCTTGGCTGGTAGGGTATGTTCTAGCCCTGTTCGTGTGTCCTGCAGGGAAGTATGTGGTCCTCTTCTTTTACCCTCTGGACTTCACCTTCGTCTGCCCCACTGAGATCGTGGCCTTCAGCGACCGGGCAGAGGACTTCCGGCAGATTGGCTGTGAGGTCATCGCTGCTTCCGTTGACTCCCAGTTCAGCCACCTGGCCTGGTAAGTATCTGGTCTGCAAGGTGGGCTTAGTTCAAGGCAGAGGCTTGTTAATGCAAGGTTGTTTGTTATTGGTAACTTAATTGGTCTCCAGTCAGTCAGTTCTTAAACTCATCCATCCATTTCACTGCACCACCATGCCATCTCCAATTCTTAAACTTTAACTAAAATTAATTTTTGTCACGTAAATAATACTTTGTGCCTTTTTGTATGTTATACTTGCAAATGTAAAAGTTGGTCGACTGTTGAGAATCACTTATTTGCAAAATACCTTATTGTAGTGCAGAAGAATTGTTTTTTTAATGGTGGTTGTGACACGTCTGTAACTTGCATGCATACAGGTGCGCATGAATATCAGTGTTTATATATTATGGTCAAGGAATAAATAGAATGTGAGCTTCAGAGTAGACCCCGGGGGCGGGGGAGGGGGGGTACATGAGTACAGCTGTGCTGGTAACTGCAGGAGGTCTGCAAATGTGCAAGTAAGTAGTGAGGTTACAAAGATGAGCTCTTATCTACAGTGCAGTCATGTTTGAGTGCCGTATGGAAGGCAGGTAAAGAAGCTGCGAATCTGTAACTATTGTATTGAATTAGTCTGGCACACAAAGGCTCTGTTTACTGTTGAAACGTTAATTTTCAGAAGTTATGAAAGGATTGTTCTCTGAAGTTGGTAACCTTTTCCACCATATTTAGAGTAATAACTTTCAGGTGATGGTGGCCCCCTATTGGTGGAAAGATGGTTCACTCCCTTCCCATAAGCTTGGGAATAACTCACTGTTATTGGAAATGGGACCAGTCAGGGCAGTTTTATCTGTAAATCTGTGAAGTTTCCCAGATGGTTTCCTTGTGGTACAGTCATTAGCATAAACTGAGTAGACCAAATGGGAGAATTGGTATCCCTGGGGCTGTGCTGCTGATGAAAAGGTGGTGTCGAATGTAAAGTCTCCTCTTAATCTGGGAGTCATGAATCTGTTTGTAAGTATTTTTGGATGCAGTCCTCTGATCTAGTTTTTAATATTAACAAATCCGGGATAAATGTTTAACGCTAACGTCTATGGTATATGGGCATATATGGGTCAGGTCCTGAAAGTCAAAATCCAGACCAAGATTTTGTTTCAACCAACCAGTTCTGTACTCTGTGACTGAGATTCTTTATACTCAACTGGTTGGTTGAAACAAAATCTTGGTCTGGATTTGTACTTTCTGGATGTGAGCTATCTACCTCTGACCTTCACTGACCTGATGCTATGGAATATAGTATTGACTTTCGTCTGTGGGTCTATTTGCTCAGTAGGCAAACTAGGGATTTAAGGACCTTAGTTTTTTGGGTGTGTTCACAGACCACAGTATTGAAAATGTTCCCCGTTTTTACAGGGAACATGTACACAGAGCACGAGCGTCCTGCTATGGTGCATAAATGCATCTTACTTCTGGGCTTGGGGGCAGTAAACATTGGGCTGGTTCTGTGCCGCATGCCAAGCTCTGCAGCTTTGCCCCAATCGTTCTGAACTGTGCCTTAGGATCAACACCGAGAGGAAGCAGGGTGGCTTGGGCCCGATGAGCATCCCCCTGGTAGCAGACGTCACTCGGTCCATTTCGCGTGACTACGGGGTGCTGAAGGAGGACGAGGGCATCGCGTACCGGTTTGTGATGACCTCACCTAGGCATCTGCCCTGCGGCATCGATATTCCACATTGTGTAAAGTTTTTTAAAATGCCTTAGTTGGTCGTGTCCAGCTTACTTCTGGAATCCTTTATCTTCCTTTTGCCCGTATTTCCCAGGGGCCTCTTCGTCATTGATGACAAAGGCATCCTGAGGCAGATCACCATAAATGATCTGCCTGTTGGCCGCTCTGTCGATGAGACTCTTCGCCTGGTGCAGGCCTTCCAGCACACTGACAAGTTTGGGGAAGGTGAGAATGGTGGGGGGTGGGAGGGGGGTGCGTGAGAGGCTCCCGAGAACGTTGTGGAGAACCTTAAAAATAAATTAAGGGTCAGTTACGACAACCGTGCTTAAGGAACTGGACAGACGCACAAGGAGTTGTTCTAAGAGTGACCTCTGCAGTTTCTTTATTTGGGTACTAGACATAAATGATAAATAAGCGACAGTTTAAATTGGTAAATGACTAAGCAATGTATGTTTTGAAGAAAAAGAAGCCAAGGAATCGATATATAAACAGAACTGTTCCATGTTGGCATTTGTCTTCTGGGTAGACGAGTGCAGTAAGTCAGTCTTGTTTGTCTCTGCAGTGTGTCCCGCAGGCTGGAAGCCGGGCAGCGATACCATCGTTCCAGATGTGGAGAAGAGTAAGGAGTACTTTTCCAAACAAGACTAAACTGCTGCCTCCCAAACAGCTAGCCGAAGTTCAGCCGTTGGGTTGTGCAAAATGCTAGCTTGGCACTAACTGTTGAGCTTGTTGGGTTGCTAAGTTTAAGCACTTAATGTTAAGTCAGTTACTGTTCAGGTTACTAAACTCTTGATGAAGCCCATGTTCTGGTTGTCTTGGTGTTTGTAGAACCATTACTGTACAAATAAGCTGCTGTATTTGATTCCTCGTGTCCATTGAAAATGTGAAGTTTTTTTCATCTGAAGGGTTTCCCGGAAATTGACCGTTTTATACTGACATCTAATTGCTGTGTACTGCTGGATGACATTTAAACTGACATTCCTTAGACGTGTGTATCTAAGAAATAAAGTTTGAGATGGAACTGATGCCCTTATTAACAAGAAACTGTGCCGTTGGCTTTAATGTAAAACTTTTCGTTCAGTTTGTGCTGTGATTCTCAGATTTGTCCAGAAGGTGGGGCTATACAGCTGTACTATTTAAATGAGTGAATCAAATGAAAGCGGTCTGCTGACTTTCACTCTGACCGTAGAAGGATTTTTTGCACTATATTAATATGGTTATTATATCCTGTAAGATGTCTCTGAAAGTTCACCTTGTGCAGACCCTGTTCTAGCGAGTTGGATCTTTTAATTGGTTTAAGGTTGGCCCCATTTTGCCATTTTTGGGGGGTTTTACACACAGTACTGGTACAGTAAGTGCTACAGTAGACCTGTAATGAAGGTCATGCAGTTGATTTTTTTTTTTTACCAGTATGACTTTGGTGCTGCCCTCCATTTGCCTTAGATTATGCGAATTTTTCCACCCTGATGCATACTGGTGACCCTCAGAGAATAATACCGGACATTACATTCTGTGATTGTCATGTGGTCCATGAGCCAAAAAAGCGATGTTTTTTGGTAAGCTGCTATTTATAACTCATCTTTGGAATAGTACTTTCCATTAAATACTATAAAAACTACAGTATTCTTCCCACAGGACCAATGATTAACATTTCGACTCGTCCACTGGGGCCTGGAGTCATTCTAAAGTCATTGTGTTTGCTCTCACTGGCACTTAGTATTCCAGTGTGTCTTAACTAAATTTGTGAATTAAAAGTTAAAGGTTTCCAGCTGCCAAAAACAGGTAAAGCCTGTGGGGGGGGGGCTGCCGCTACTTTTGGTTGCATTGAATTTCGATGTCATGTCTACCTAGAACATGCGTGGGCACTGCTGATCCTGTAGTGCTGCTATCCAGCAGGCTTTCCATCCTCCCCGGTCCCCGGTGAACCTCACCTGATCTCCAGCTGGTAGCAACTCTTCAGGTAGGATAGAAAACCTGCTGGATACCGGCACTCCAGGATCAGGGTTGCTTAACTGACCTAGAATCTGTGCAACTTTCTAATGTAGTTGTCCTGTTGGTTTCATCTTACTGTATTGAGATGTTATTTCATAGGGTAGCTGTCCAGCTCTAGAACAGTCATTAGTATTATCTAAGGTCATACCCCGGTCAGGTTCCAGAATGTAAAGGAACAAAAAAAAACCAAACATAGCCTGATTTGACTTTGGTCAAGATAGTGGGTTAAATGGCCTAAATGTAATAATACTTCATAAGGGACATGCATGTAGCTGGATTGGCAACTATAGGTGAGGCTTGGAGAGCAGTAAAGGGCAACTAGGAAAATGAATGCGTCTCAAATGTGCCATTACCCCCAGTGATTATTTTCCATGTGGGCTGAGTGTCGCTCTGTCGGGTCATCACACCAGATTTTGCAGGTACCGAGTTCGTTCCATCAGCCTTTTGCCAGCTGTTCCTGAATCTGATGTAAGTGGTGACTGCAAAGAGGAACAGAAAATGTCTGAAAATAGCAAACCACTTTGTAGATTAGTCAAATATGGGAGAATTAGATTAATGGCGAGACTGGTTAGCCTATACGACATGAGGTACCAGGTAAACTCTCTATTCTTGCTTGGTATATAAAGGTAATCTAATATAAATTTCAGTTGTTCTTGAACAATGAGAAAGTAGCTTAAGTCTATATGTGATGAATTGGATGTCGGATACTAAACAGCCCTCCAGAAATAGAAAAAAGGTGTTGATGAAACATAATGACATGTCCTCTTGAAAATGCTAATGTGGAGAATGTGGATGTATGGAGACCAAGAGCATTTTAAAGTAGGCTGAATGTTTTATTTGCATGCTAAGCACCTAATTCGACTTGTAACCAACTACGGCTGTATTCTTCAGTGGACCATCTGCCCCCTGGCTGTCAAGTAGCAAGATGTATTCATCTTTGATAAGGAGAGTTCCGCATCATTCATTAGTGACCAGGTGACTTAATTTGACGTGCAGTAGCCCACAGAATAATCGTCGCGCTAATTAGTGCTTTTTCAAATAGATCGAAGCTTTTATCGTGCTTTAAACGTATGCTACGCAGGAAAATAAGGACACGTGGCTCGTCGAAAGACTGATGGTGCTCTCTTCCACACGGAGAGAGGACATGCATGCATTCTTTTAGGGTGATGTAGCACCCGGAAATGCGCTGGCCCGTCCGGACCCAAATGTTACCAATGGGTGCACATACACGTGCAGGACGCCCACTCCCAACCTGTCCCACCGGCAGTCTGCCCATCAAAATACATTTTAAATAAAAATCCACCCCCAGCATTCCTCGAGCGTACGTCACGTACGTCTGCACTTCCAGAGACAATTGCCTCAACCACGTTTCAAGCACCAAATGTTGTTTTCCATTACCCCCCACCACGGGCCCATTTGGCGCTGCCATGTACGCGCTAAAACTGCTCAGCCTCATGACGTGCAAATGAATAGTCCCAATATCAAAATATGGCTATATATAAACACTTCATCTGATGATATATGTGTAATCATGTAAGACATTTTTAAAGGGGCATCAACTAATTTGCAAGATTGAATATCATGTTAAGAGAGCATGGATCACTGAGATGTGGTTTCTGTAGTATTAACGTAATACTGTGTACAGCAGTTAGTACTCGATTTTCTTATCTTTATTAAAACTTTCCCTCGGTAAGGATCAAACTAATTCCAACCTTTTGCAAAGTGTAAGACCCAATACTTGACTGTTTTGCCTTTTACACCTCGATCTGCGTGCTGGTTTTTTTTTTTTTTTGCAGATGTTGTTTTGGGAACAGAGCGATATAAACAGCTGTGTGCAACTAGGGGAAACCCCCGGCCCTTTTACGTGTGTGTTTGACACCATGCTTACAGTGTTACTAGGAAATAAAGTAAACACATTAAAAACCCTTTTAACCGGCAACCTGGGCGGGGGTTTCCGATAAGATGCCCCCCCTTTGACGTCATAATCACCCAGATTGACCATATATGGGCATTTTCCTCTACGTCAGCAGAAAAAGACCCAGGCGCTTTCGCTTTGGAGAGTAGCGTCTAAATCCGTCCGTGTACCTTTGCACGGATACGACAAAGATGTTTGTATATTGATCATTTTCAAGTTTATATCAACACCACACTTGAATGGAATCACCAGTAGAGAAGACTATATAGTAGGCCTTATGTTGAGTGTAACTTCGTCTACACACACGGATATCGGAAAACTTATCGTCGTCATTTTAACTTATTGTAAAAGTATAAATTGACAGGCATGACGTCATTTTAAAGAGTATTTTACTTAAATATATTGTACACAGATAAAAATCGTAAACAACTGACTTCATAAGGATTTGTCCGGATCAACCTGACAGTTACAGAATAATTTACATGGGTTTTTTTTGGAATGCTGCACGAACGAAATAACAGAGGTGTAACAAAGGCATATTTAAAAAAAGAAATACACCCACATCTCCCTCCATAAGCAAACAACTTAACTTATAAAACACAACTGGGATTAGCCGAATAATTTATTCCACCTCGGACGCTCCTCAAGCCATCGGTGCCGCCGCACGTATTAATTATTTAAAACTATAATTATAGTCTACTTAATATATCTAGGGAGTAATAACCGGTGTCCCGCCGCGTTCAGACCTCTTTCTGCAAGAAAACGACAAGATACATCTAAAGCGAATGTCCAGTGTTTGCACTTTACGAGTAGCCAGTCCCCCGGGCGCTAGAACGTCTCCATCTTGCTGGTGAGCATGAGCTGGCAGCCGCTGTTCACATGTGTCAGGACTTTCTGCTTGAGCTGCGCCACCTGCTCCCGCAGCACGGACGCGGTGCTGGACAGGCCTGCATTGTCCGACTTGAGGATTTTCACCTTGTCCTCCAGGCGGGCGATGCGCTCCAGCTTGCGCCGCCGGCACTTGGTGGCCGCCAGGCGGTTGCGCTGCCGCTTGCGCTCCGCCTTGATGCGCTCCTGGCTCTCCATGTTGATGGGCGACATCGGGGGCGAGCTGTCGCTGCTCTGCATGTCGGGCACCGTCTGCGGCTCCTCCTTCGGGGGGACGGGGCGCTGTGCGTGTAATCCGGCCGCGCTCAGCGGGTGCTGGAAGGGGTGGCCCGGCGCTGGCGGCTGCTGCTGCGGCGGCAGGTAGCTGATGGTAGCGGTGGGGTAGCCGGATCCGGACGTGAGGTTAGTGTTGGAAGCGTACGCGTTCAGTGTTGTGTAAACAGGAGGCTCGGCCGGCAGGGAGGAGCCGAAGCCGGAGGCCGCCGCCGCCGCGCACGGCGTCACGCCGCCGGCTCCAATGGACACATTGGGCGGGGGGATATGGTTCATCTTGTGCAGCTCGTCCAGCGCCTTCACGAAGCCGTCCGCGAAGCCCTCCTGCTCCTCGGTGATGCCGCAGTTGTAGAAGTACTGGCCCGGCGTGGGTGTGGTGGTTATAACGCCGTTGCTGTTCTGGATGATCAGTCTCTCCAGCTCCGGGGAAGCCAGCTTGAGCGATCCGACGTCCGGGGGCGCCGGCTGGAAGAAGTCGGCTTCTGCCCGCAGATGGGACTTGAGGCTGCGGTAGGGCTCGGCCGCGGCCAGGCTCAGGTGCTGCTTGTGCAGCTTGTATTCGTGCAGGGACGCGTCGGGGTGGCCGTACGCCGGGAGGAACGACTCGTCGTGGTAGAACGGCTGCTCCATTTTCGCAAACATATAAACGGGGGTAAAAAGGCGGAGAATATAGTGCGGGAATCAAAAGCAGGTCTGTTTAGATGGTTTCAACGGCGCCGCGCTGAAAGCAACGAAAATAATGAATGAATAGCATAGATGGGGGGGGAAATCCCGTCCTATTTTCGAACGCTTCAGTAAATCAATTTAAACGCCAGTATCTTCTGCTTTCAGCGAGTGACAATGTCCATGCATTGCACTGTAACGCGCAAAAAGAGTGAACTATCCATCAAAGAGGGAAAAAAAACTCCCGAAATATGTTTTGCAGAACTTTAATGCACCTCAATGTCCCTTTTTTCCCCTCTGTGCGGCGACAAAACGTCCAGAGGCTAAATTCTTGCTTTCTCCCCTTCGTCCGCGGTGTTTGTCCTGTAAGTGTCCTGCAGCGTGGCGAAAATGCGGGCAGCTTTGATTATGCCGCACTGGAGTGCATCTAGTGTCTAAATGCCGGTGTTTGTCTGGCATGCCATTTTATTTATATATACTTGCAAACAGACAAACCGCTGCCAAAAGCGGCCGGCATCAGCGATTGGTCCGTGTCCGTCTGACGTCATAATCCCCCCGCCTCCTCCACCTTCCTCCCACCCCGCGACTCCACGTCACATCGCCGATGACGGCGCTGCCAGGAATCTCGACGATTGTAAACAAGCATTAATTGTTTCACCTGATTCGAAGTCGGTATTTGATATGCTAGGATGTCTTTGCGCTCCTGTTGTTTTATAACATCACATTCACAAATCCAAATAAAATCTTTTAAATAAAAAAGTTCTGCACCGGACATATGCGTAAAATAACTTCTTGCTGTATGGAAAATAGTATAGAATTCTTGTTTATAATTATGTTGTATTACTGCATCGCTAAATGTTTAAGCTTATTTTACAGTTGACTTCTGAAGTGGTCAGTGGGGGAGGGTTCCAGCCCTGGCCTACATCTTGCTCAAAACATATTTTTTGTGGCAAAGTATGAAATCAAACTAGAATGAAATGTTTTCGTCACATAACCAAGACCAAACCCGTTTGGGGTTTTGGATTTAGTTTTATCCTAGGCACCCTTTTTCAAAGCGGTAGGTTCCATAATATCATATATTGCTCTGTTATAAATTATAATAAAGTATTATTTGGATCCTACGTGACCATCCGTTCATTCAAATTAGTCATTTCATGATATTTCACTCAATGTAGGTCAGATATAATAAAAAATTGTAGGGCCATGAGTAAGCCTACGTAGAACGGATAGTGGTGGTGTGTATTCGGGTACCAAATATTATGCGTAATGTAATCCCGATGAAAAAACGAAACGTTAATAATAGTACAGATTATTATTATTATTATTATTAACAATTTGTCATTTTTCGTAGCGATTAGACGCACAAGGATCCCTCAACAGGTGGCCTCCGAAGTGTAGATAACATGGTGGTAACACGGGGGTAAATATGCATAATGGGAGACGGCGAAGAACCTGCGATGTGAACTGGTCGGGTGCGCAGGACGGAATATGTCGCCGCACTGTTATGCCTGCCAAAAAAAAGACGGCAGATTCTTCACGGTCGAAACATGTTGCTAGGATACGCCACAGGGCCTCTCGAAGATGGACTCGGAGTCACTGTATAAAACTTAAATCCGTTATCATAAGGAGCCTACTTAAGTTTATTACTTTGAGTTATCTACCTTTTGTAACTGTTAAGGTGCTTTTTCATTGTGTCTCAGGTTCTATAGGTCTGATGTACTGACACTCCATCCTGGATGCAATCCTGACTCATTTCAGCCTTGCATAGTTCAAGCTGTCATGGAAAATGGACGGATAGATGGTTGTAATTGATAACGGCACAGCTGTTAGAGACATTTCCCAGTCCGAGGAATCTTCGTGTTACAACTTCGATCAAGGTATTTGGTTTGCTCCATGAAAAAAAAGTATATGTGCAATTATTAAAAATATCAATGAGTTTGCAGTGTTGCTTTCATATGGTCAGTTTTACGGAATTGTTTGCTCAAAATAAAAATGCACGTATGAAATGTCAGCTTCAGAACGTCTTTCTCCGTCCTGGTGTTATCTCTGTGGTTTTTGGCTTTCCTGCACCAGCGTCACAGGCAGAGCCTGACGCCTCTGACAGGCGGCGCTGAGGTCCGGCGCGGTGGCTGTGTGCGCTGACACCCCGAGTGGGCTGCGTACCGCCGCCGCGGCGCTTCGGGGCTCTCGGAAGCGCGCTTCATTATCTGCAGATGATGCGCGTCTGGGACACATGCCAGAGCAGCCTGCACCTTTTGCCTGCCATGTCAGATTCGTGTTTTCTCCGTGCCTTTATTATTATTATCAATGTCATTGTTGATGTTATTGTTATTATTAGTTACATTATTTCCGGAATCTATTACAATAATCGTGTCTAGGAGTCCCGCAAGTAACAGTCATTAGAATGTGAAGGAAATACAGGTTACGTCACGCGGTTCTACCTCATGTTTCCAGGTACATGAGTTAAAATTAACTCATACAAATGAATGTTCAGTAAGTCTTGTGCACTAGGAGAGCAAATTGTGCATGTGTGCACTCTATAAAAAACAACCCGACATGGTTTAACTGGCAACCCACCGCTGGGCAAATGTTGGTCAGAACAAGTGCTGTTTTTCATTTTGTTTTTGACCCGACATCTTTGGAAAAGCAATTTAACCATGACGCCGCATTAATACAACTACCCTAACACTAGGTTACATTCACCAGTGGTAGGGGATTGTTCATTTATGTCTTCTAATATTAATAAATATTGGCCTATATTAACACCATCTTTAGTTGTTATACATCATTATTAAATATAATCACTTGACCAGTACTAATTCTAAATATTTATTGTTGTTGATAGGATTAAGCTCACCCAGCGAACTTGGCTGCACCTCAGTGTCAACCTGTCACGGTTTATTCCACAATAATTAGCCGCTGACAAAACGTTATCCCTTACTGTGCCTAGCTCACAGTTAACTAGCTAGCTTATCTAGCTGACATTAGACACAAGACGCTATAACATTAACTTAAACATAGAATTAACATTATTGCTGTCGATCATATTATTTTATTGTAAATATTACTATAATGCAATGGCCCTAAAGTTCGCCCTGTGACATCTATGCCACATCAGCCGTTTATGGGCTGTTTGGGTACTCGTCCCACGGTTCCGACGAAGATTTTTTATGTGGTGTAAAATAACCTGGGCTCAAAGGGGGTGCAGGAACCCAAGTGCTGGGTCAGACACTTAACCCTGCAGCTAGGTTAGGCCAGTAACCCAAATGCTGGGTCAGAACTGGGTACTTGGAGTGAAAATAACCGCGAGCATTTTAGAGCGTGTGCTGTTTTGGCGCATTTTTTCAATCTTGCGCTGCTTATAAGACTCATAGAAACGATAATTGATTGCGATAATTCTGGTAATAAAACAGCTACGGGATATTTTGTCTACAAAAGTACTATAATATATTATACACATGTATGAGATACATTCTTCTAGTCTTGACTAAATAGTCAAATTCCCACAGTTAGTGTTGTGTTAGTCGTATTGTGTTAGTCATTAATGTATACGAAAACACCACAATAGGACGATATAAAAGCTGGCAAGTTCAACATGGGCTTGTTTTTATCAATTTAATTAGTTTAGCCCATCTTTTCATTTGTATACCGATCTTTTTTCCTCATTGTTATATACCAGCTTTATTTTATATGTGATTTACGTAACGTAGGCTATGTTTAGGTATGTTTATATAACTGAATTTGAACCTACATTAAATCCTTACAGCCTTTGTGTTCCTTGTGTGTCTCCTCTCGGGGTTCGAGGCACCAAACTGTTCTCACGCGACCTATGATTCATGTCAGGCAAGTCCACAGCCCGGCGAGGTCAAAGCCTCCAGACACGTCCAAGAAGCTTTCGGCCGGCCACTGGTCCCTGCTTCTCGCTAGTCAGCAGAAGTGAAAGAGCGAGTGGGAGCGGCGGATGACAAACGGCGTACAGCTCCAGCGCTACCATCAATGGCCCCACTTCAGGAGGCCACTTACTGCCTTCTGAAGCATCTTTTCACTGAACAGTAGAACTTCTCGAACACAATAGATGCTTTCATGTTGTTTTTCAGCGTGGGGGCTAGCGTAGCTATAAATAAGCTAATCCACAATTAAGAAGTCATGCCCATGTGACTTGATTGTCAAATGGGCTTGTGTTGCTTCCTTATGATGGCTTACTCAAACTTCATTATGTCTGTAATTGGAGGTTATCGAGAGGCTGCCATGTTGTGATGGATGTCAGACATGAATGCAGAACCACTGCTACTGGCGTCCTCTCCCTCGGCGGCATGGGGATGGCAGTCGTAGTCACTACGAGCTGAAGTTGTGGTGTAGGTCATGGCTAGGGGCATGGTCCTTAAACACCAAAAGTCACTGTCTTAAATTTCAGGAGAAATGTACAGTACTGCTCAAATTCTTACATTGCCACAGAAAATTATGTTTCCGTTATGTTTATGTTGGTATAAGACTGTGATTTATGCCTGTCGAAGCTTTCTAGTGTCAGCTTACCAGTCCCAAACTTCTCCTGAAGTCATCATGCTTACGTTTTGGCCATTACCATCCAGTATACCCATATAAGGCAACCAAACCCCACACTGTTTGGCTAATTAGTACCTCATGAAGTTCATTAAAGGATTACATTAATTAACTAAGCAAATTGGTGGTAATATTCAACAAATACTTGGAATGGATGAGGTGTCCCTGAGGAATGATCCAAAGCTGTGGTCTTCTAGCTGCCCAACAAGGTATCTGTAAATATCTGGAGAATAAGTTTCCTTTCTGTTGTATTAATTTTAAGTTTGCACTAGTATATATTCCAGTAATATTCTAGGAGTTTGCACTAGTATATATTCCAGTAATATTCTAGTAGTTTGCACTAGTATATATTCCATTTTCAAATTATGTTTTTTTCTGAGCAAATATGCACTTTCTGCCAATAAACAGCTTAAAACATAATGTTCTTTTGTCATCTGGAACTGTATGATACTGTATGTCGCTCCGGTTAAATATCCTGCTGTCCTATTGGGCACTGTCGGAGATGGCTTTAGATAAACTAATTTAAGAATGTAAAACCTGTCCTGCTGTGGATTGGCCTTCTGTCCAGGGGCTGTATCACATGTAGTCCAATATTTTCAATCCAGCAAGTTGCCTAGTTAACCAACAAATCTCGCTTCCTGATACAAGTCCTAGGGTGTAGGGCCTTGTAGGGCCTGCAGACTTTACGAGGGACAATTCATCGGTTATCGAAAAGGGGCGCTGTCAATCACTGGGCAGACGGTCAGACTCCTAAGTTTAGGAGTTTAGGAAACTGAGTTGGCAACAGAAAACTGATAGATACATATGAAGGAACAACCCAAAAGGTGTTTTTCTACAGAGAGCATCTACAGCAAGAATATTAAACAGTCTATTTGAGCAAAGAGTCTATTTAAAACCCCCTTCCGCTAATCTGAGCGAAACATGCTTAGCAGTGTCCCTACTTCTGCTTGATAGAGGCCTCGTTTTACATTTTCCAGGGTCATATGTTGATGACGCGTCTCTTTGCAGTTTATGAAGAAGGAATGAGGGAAGGAGACAAAAGAGGGAGAAAGCTTTGTCTCATAAAAAAATAGCTTTGTCTTTAGTAGTAAGTGGTGCAGATTGTGCACAGATACCTGCACAGCAACAAGACCCTGGGCCTCTGGCTTGGAAGTAAATAGTATGCGGTAGTTCCCCCATACCCATGGTTTCAGTTTGGTTTACCACGGTCCGAAAAAACTAATGGTAAAATCTGTACTAATATGTTCTTCCATCGTCCTTTGAAGGGGATAAAAAGCATGATTTTCACCTGTTGATACTTGATATCTTTTCATTACTCCATTGTCTCTAGAGAATGAGGCAAAATTGTCAGAATTCCGTTCATTTGCAAGAGTAGAGTACCGTGCAGTGCTGTATAATAATGTACAGTGCACTTTAGTATTACCGTGTTTAATGCAGGTACTGCCTTGCTGCGCGTCATTTATCAGTTATCATATGTAAGTACACAAAAGTTACGTTGCATACAGGCTCCTCAGTCGCTTCGCTATTTTCTGCGGTTTCGGCTGTCCGCAGTAGGTCCTGGGATGTATCGCGGGTGATACGTTCCGAGACCTACTACCGACTACTGTACCTATAAGAGGCAGAGTGAGGCTCTGCATGGGAATGAGGAGCCGTTGGTTCAGGGTGGTTCTCTGGTGTATTTCTCAGGTTGAAATTATATAATTCTTGATTTAAGGAAGTCTAAAGGGTCAGACTCCTGATTTATTTACTGATTAGTCATGCAGATGTGACTGAGCCACAAGGCATCTTTAGATGCAACCTACCTGTACACCTTCTGGGTTTCTCTGTATAGAATTTGATTATGATTATGATTATGATTGATTTGATTTGATTATGGTTACAGGGCTCTTTCTTGTTCACGTGTAGTTCATGTAAAACATATGAGGTGAATACTTAATGATGAATGTAAGGGTGACTTTACAGGAGGATTGTAAGGGCATTGAAATCGTGATTGTCCAATAAGAGTTTAGGGAAGGAGCATTCCAGCCTGGACAACCTGGATTAACTCCGAACACAATAATATAATCCCAAAATAACCACTGCAATGCGCACACGACATGCATGCACACCTCTCTCTCATCTTATCTTATTTCCGTCATGTATTGGTGATGTTAAGCAGTTATGTTGCTATGTGCTGAAATGTTAACATTATAGTGCTGTGCCCATTGTCGTTGTTATTATAACGAGTCTGGTTTTAACGCACATAAGTTTGGCTGGAGGGGCTGTGCCAGGAGTCGTATCTCCCTGTGTTCCTCTTGATGATTGTGATGCCGATAGGCTCTCTGCACCGCCGTGTCCCCTGTCCCCTGTGTCCCCTGTCCGCCGTGTCGCTTGTCCGCCGTGTCCCCTGTCCCCTATGTCCCCTGTCCGCCGTGTCCCCTGTCCGCCGTGTCGCTTGTCCGCCGTGTCCCCTGTCCCCTGTGTCCCCTGTCCGCCGTGTCCCATGACCGCTGTGTCCGCTGTCCGCTGTGTCTCTTGTCCGCTGTGTCCCTTGTCCGCTGTGTCCCCTGTCTGCCGTGTCCCCTGTCCGCCGTGTCCCCTGTCCACCGTGTCTCCTGACCGTTGTGTCCCCTGACTGCCGTGTCTCCTGTCCCCTGTGTCCCCTGTCCCCTGTGTCCCCTGTCCGCCGTGTCCCCTGTCCGCCGTGTCCCCTGTCCGCCGTGTCCCCTGTCCGCTGTTGCCTGTCATACATAACGGCTGTTTTACCAAACGTGGAGGGATAAGAACGGCCTTTAGGCAGCGCCAGGCTGCTCAAATGGCATAACCGGCATTTTCCTGGCAAAAATGTATCAAGGGGGTCCCCCAGTCAGTATAACGCTCAGCAAATGACCCCCACCCCCCCCCTTCCCGCCCCCAGTCGGCAAAATGAATCCTGCTCAAAGTCCTGGGCCGAAATGTAATCTCAGTCCAGCCCTGCCTCTAGGATACGTCTCCTCAACGTTTTTATTTTTTTTTTAAACCAAACAATAATTTTATGTCATCAGCTTGACTCTCATAAATTATGCGGCAGAAAAAGACACAAAATTACTAGTATTCACGTTAGGTTACATCAGTCGGCACAGCCATAGACAGCTTGGGCATCATGAGACGCGGTAACATGTTCTCCAGCTAAGTAAATCCAGCACTGTTCCGGTGGATATACAACGTGTACACACCCCTGTTTCAATGCCAGGTGTTTGTGATGCAAAAAATTAGACCACAATAACATTTGATGAACTTTTTCTACCTTTAATGTGACCTAAATTCTGTGCAATTAAAAAAAAACAAATCTGTTAGGGAGAAAAATAAAAAAAAAAAGTACAATAAGCTGGGTGCATAAGTGTGCACACCCTTAAGCTAATACTTTATTGAAACGCCTTATGATTTAATTACAGCATTCAGTCTTTTCGGGTACACACCTGCCATCAATTAAAGTGACTCTGATTAACCCCCCAATAAAGTTCAGCTGTCCTAGTAGGATTATCCTGACATATACCCATTTACCCAAGCATCTACAGCAAAGCCAAGGTCTGTAGAGTTTATAAAGCATCAAATGGATTTCTTTGTCGAGAGGTACCAGTCAGGAGAATCCGTTTCAATGGCATTAGATAACACAGTGAAAACAGTCATCAAGAAGTGGAGAAAATATGGGATAACAGTGACGAAAGAGCTGCAGGAACTTCTGGCGAGAGCTGGTCTTGTACTACGTCAGCTGAAATTGGGGCTTGAGTCAAGGTGGAGGGAATTGTGAACAGTTCCAAATGCCAGTCAGCTTTGGCCCAAAACCTTCTGGAGTCTGCGAGAAAGCTGAATATGAAGGCTTTTCAGCATGACAATGACCCCACACATACAGCCAAATCAACAAAAGAATTGCTTCACCAGAAGAAAAGCTTCGTAGTGGCCCAGCCAGAGCCCAGACCTAAATCCAATTGAAAATCTGGGGGGTGACCTGAAGTAGGTTGATTACAGGAGATGCCCCTACAATCTGACCGATTTGGAGTGCTTTTGCACAGAAGAGTATCACACACTCGACAGGAAAGTATGCACCAACATGGTGGATGACGGCCTTTGCTGGGTTTGGATGGTACAGTGTGACGTCACGTGGAATCCTCCTTGCTCACGGCAACCCTATACTAGATAAGTGGTTGGAAGATGGATGCATATTTAATGGTGAGGACTAATGAGCATTTGGAAGATGGATGCATATTTAATGGTGAGGTCTGAGCTGTGTAGTATCATTTATGAACTTGTCTGTATGTTCCCTCTGCCTCTCTCGCGAAGAAGGAAGAGATGTGCTCATCACCTTTTGATTAGTAAAGTCCGAAGTGCACTGTAAATAAGCACAGTGTTCAGTGATTAAATATAAAAATCAGATGTAAGATCTCAATCGGACGCCATAAGGAAGCAGCCTGCAAGTCCAAAGCAGGATTTCTGCACTTGCCCTCTAGATTTCCCTCCACCTCTGTGAAGGCCTTGTTCCACACAGCCTAGAACCGGATAACCTCTGTGAAGGCCTTGTTCCACACAGCTTAGAGCCGGATAACCTCTGTGAAGGCCTTGTTCCACACAGCCTAGAGCCGGATAGCCTCTGTGAAGGCCTTGTTCCA
>JAODKM010000043.1:2506714-2518313 GCA_026780845.1 Petrocephalus sullivani
AACAGGGGGGGGCAAACAGGGGGGAAGGGAGGCTAATCCCAAGGGCTCCTGAGCAACAGGGGCCCCAAAAATTTTTGATTGGTCTGGGGTTGGGGGCCCAATTTGATATGCTTTCATGGGGCCCAAAATCTCTAGCGGAAACAGTGGGTGCTCGGAGCAGCGCGGGTGGGGGGGCGGTAATTGCCCACTGTGATTGGCCAGCCCCGGGTGAACGTGCAGCTGGGAGCCGGCGGCTGCCTGCACAAGCTCGCGGTCACAGGCGCCAGTCCCATCCCTGTCTCATAATTCGATATCCTTGAGGGCTAACCGGTCCTTCCGAAGCCAAGGCCGCCAAAAGCAGCCGGCAGCCGAAAAGATTCCCGCTCAGAAGAGAAAAAAGCAAGTGAGTCACCTAAACTTCCCAAAAGCCTTTTCTTCCACTTTTACGGGAACTGGAATGCAATTTATTTCCCCCTTCATCTTTTTGACAGGCACCGCGTTGGATGCCTGGATTAGAGCCTGTACGGCCGCTGCATTTTCCCGTGGGTGGAAGGCTTAATTATTACCACTGGAACTGGCAAACTGGCTGCTAACTCTGCACACTGGGGGCTTGTATGCAGCTTCCTGTACTGGCACCAGTTACCTCCAGGCCGCACCATTACTCAGATGTTTGACAAAAAACATGCTTTCTGCTCCCACGTGTCACCGCTTGCTTGGCAAGAAATGAAAAACGTTTCCGCAAGAGGCTCTGCGCCTGTTCTCCGGTCAGAAGGTGACGGCGTTAAGGAGAGTCTCCATGCAGCTGTTATATAAGGCTGCACGGAGCCACTTGGCGGCCATGCTGGGGGGTCATACTGGCGGCCATGCTGGGGGTCATACTGGCGGCCATGCTGGGGGTCATACTGGCGGACATAGTGTGGCACGCAGAATGTTCTGCTAGAATTCAGCAGGGCTACATGCTCCAGACCAACGCTGTACTCCTCATGGGTGTCACTGTCACTGTCACTGTCACTGTACCAGCCCAATTATAAACCTGGCTTACCTCCAGCACTGGCCCCTTCATCCAGTGCCCAACATGGCACCTTTTCCTCCATCTCTGTCATATCTGTTGTGTTGTAACATCTGTTGTATTTCTTGTTTCTACAGTAGTACTGTGTGCCAACCCATCCCAGGGCAGCTACAATGCAGACACGTTAGGTGAAGGGCATGTCCGACCATTGGAACCCCGTGCATCGAGCGGCGGACGTGCAAACTCCACCTCCAGGGCAGAGGCAGAATCCGAACCCTCGGCGCTGTAAATGTGAGGCGCCGTGCCGCCCGCCCATAACTGCAAGCATAAATTCTCAGACCACTTCTATTGAGATCCTTCGGGGCTGTGAAGTGAAATTTATTGGAAAGATTGGCAAGTGTCAACATTCCTAACCTTACGCTCATCAAAACTGCAACACACCCCTGCTCCTGTGCTGGTGCTTATTTCAGTTCCCATCAGGACACCAGACGTACTGAAGTTGTTTGCTGCGAGCACACCTCAGGACCAAGTGCTGGAAACGTCCCCTGCATTTCCATCCATCCGGCCATTCGTCCAAGTTTCGAGGTGACGGGGCGGGACTGCGACCGATTGCGAGCAGCCCAGCGCTGGGGAACGCCGTGCACCGGATGCCAGATCCCTGCAGAGCACGCAAAAGCACACAGTCACGCGCTCGGAGAGAGCGGTGCTGGAGGTGTGAGGTGACAGTGCGCCCCGCCGCGCCGGTGTAGCAGCCACACCTCAATAAGCTGCCTCACCTCGCCAATGTTGGGCCACTCCAGCCATGATTTTGGTTATGTAAACAGCACAGATTCAGACTCAGCCATGCTCAGACTGCACTCCTGTGGGAATGAACTCAAGAATGAGAGTAAAGAAGGAGCATATCGTTGGGTTTTTATTATCTTGTTAAGCCTCTGGCCAGGCTTGACAGCCGCATATTCTGAGGGAGGATATCTCTCCGCATGGCGTACCGTCAAAGCGAGGTATATACGCGTGCGGGGGTGCGAGCGTAAGACTTGGTGGGGCTGTTTGTGCAGCGCTCCTGTCTGTCAGAAGGAGTATTCTGATCAGGACGTGGGTGTATGCACGGTGCCTGTCCCGTCAAGTCGTTCACCATTATTTTTGATTCGGGCTTGACTCTTTTCCTGGGACCCTTGCAAAGCCAATGTAGGGTAATGCATGAAGAGTTAACAATCACAGTAAAGGATCCAGCCCCCCACACAATCCTGATCAAGTGGTTAAAAGACGGATGGATGGATATCACTATCTGTATAACAAAAAAGGTGGAATCTCCCAGTCTGGGTGTAACTTATCTGATCTATTCAGATTTTCACTTACTTTAATTTTATTAGTTTATTATTGTGTTATCTTAGGTGTTGCACTTCTGATAAATGGTACCAGGTACTGTATCTTTAAAACAAATCTGACCTAAACATCATATGTAAGCTGCATATAATCAGCTAACTGGGGATGTGCTGAGCCTACTGCTCTGTCCTGCTGTGCAAAATGCAGTTTCAAAGATTTAAAGATTCCCTTCAAACAAATGAAGAACATGACGGCATCGGTTCTCACTGTCACCTCGATGTTAGTGGCTTCCCTGAGCAGGTTTGGGTCAGACACATTGTGGAATCTGTAGGAAGAGCTATGTAGGCACCCTGGACAGTTATCAGCCTGCGTGTCAGTCAGTCAGTAATTGTGTGGATCTGTCAGTCTGCCTGGGATGCTGAGCGTTACTCAGGGCGACAGAAATCTCTCTGCTCCTGCATACTGTCTGTCCTGGCTGATCCGTCAGCCTGTTTCCTAAGCCAAGGACCAAGCACACCGCCCCCCCACCCACTCCAAAGTAACGGCTGTCAGGTTCGTGGGAGGCTAGGAGTCGCCCACACCTTCGAGGAGGGACTGGAACAGCTGGAATGTCAGGCAGTGATGGCAGGAGGGAGATACAGATGAGGAAGTCAATCAATAAAGGCGGGATAAAAATAAAAGTAAAATATCAGCTTGTTTCGGGTCGTCTGTGTCACTTTTACTTGTGCACATGTGCTGCTGCCTGGTAGCGTGGCGAATTATAGCCAGGAGCGGGAGCAGTGGGCGAGAAGGGCAAGTGCTGACAGGGGCGAGCGAGCGAGCGAGCGCGAGGGGGAGGGGCTCCTGGGCGGGGCCCAGTTAGCAGGGATGCGATCGCCACGGCTGCCGCGGACACTTCTGGGAAAGAGTGCAGCTTTGCTGAGTCAGGCGCACTGTCACTTTGGCGCAAGCCCTCGGCCTCTCCTTCTGCCCTTGCTGACAGCAGCCCCCCCCCCCCGGCTCGCGGGGCCCAGCGCATAATTATGGCTCTGCGGGGCCGCGGGCAGCAATTACCAGATCTGCAGGCGTGTGCAGAAGTTTGTGTGCTGGGGAGCTGGGTTTGGGGGGTGAGGTGGCCCCTGTTTCTGGTTAGATAACCATCAGCCAGTCGCATATACAAGGGCTCACGTGCAGAGACGCGGAGTTACTTTTGCTGCAGAGGAAATCAGCGCATGACGGAAGACGGGCCTTTTTCCTCACGAGACCTGGCCTTCGCTCGCGCTCGGCTCCTAAAGTCGCCATCAGGTGATTCCGATGCCAAGTGTAAACTTTTTAACCCACTTACCCACCAAGTGACAGATTGGCAGCGGGTGCTTTTGGCTTCGAGGCCAGATCGCCACATCACCAGCTGCCCATACTGAGGTGAAATCCTGAGTGGCAGCTCTACTCACCCATAACTCACCCACGGGCACTTCATTACTGATCACGATGTCCCAGTACGAGAAAATGTGTTTAAACAAGCATGGAGACACATGCCATTGTTTAAGTCTGAGCTCTGGGAGGAAGCAGGGTTATCAGACTTGTGCCCAGACAGGTTTTATTGGTCTGATCTAAGGTTAGGGTGGGGCTTATCGGTCTGATTTGTGTGCCAAGACTCTCTTTATTGGTCTGCTCTGTCCTCGATGGCGGGGGCCTATTAGTCAAATGTGTGGATGACTTTGAGTTCATTGATGTTCTGTCTTTCATAGTCTGGTCTGGAATGGATCATTTTTACACCTGTCAGAGCATCAAATTTATCAACGCGTTTTAAAACTCTGGAATGTTTTAGTCAATAGCAAAATGTGACCAGTCTCTCATTCTCAAGCTATGCTCTGTATATGACAGGCGGCATTTAGTCACTCTATGTGCTCTAGGTGGATAGTTCAGGGCCAGAAATTAAAAATACAGACCAAGATTTTGTTTCAACCAACCAGTTGAGTACAACAAAACAAATCCTTGGTCTGGATTTGTACTTTCTGGACCTGAACTTTCCACCTCTGCTTTTTACCAACATTCTTAGGCAGTGGCTGAGGGTCTGGTGGGGAGTTTGTCAGCCTGAGAGACCAGGAGATACAGATCCTGTAGAAATTCAGGGAAGTAAGGCAGGTAGCATGATGGTTAAGGAACTGAAGTTGCCATGACAACTTGGCAGGTTTAACCCTAGGGTGGCACCCCACTAACGTGAGGTATTAAACTTTATAAAAAATATTTTTTTGTAAAGCATCAGTAAATACCAGGAGGTATTAGCATCTGTTGTGCTGGGTCACTTTTGTGGCATCTGCTGACGCCACATTCTACAAATGGGACACCCCTCTGTAGTCCCAGGGGCACTTGGGGGGCGGCATGGACATCCTGGTGGATTCCGCAGGCCCAGCACTTTCAAAGGCCCTAACCCCCCACACTTGGACAATTGTACCGTGGGTGACTGCCGCGCTGCATTTTTAGATGACATTTTGGCAGGGGACCCAGAATTTCTAGCTACGCCCCTGGCTATGGTAGCAGGCATTGCGATTTCCTGCCCTCTGTTCCACGCGGAAGTGAAGGTGCCCCGGGCTCTACCTGTCACACGGGTCCCGTACAGCCTCTCGACCACATGATTAATCTCCAGCTACCCTCATAGCACGCTTGCTCTGTTTTTTTTCTATGATCTAACGTCTGAGCACCAAAGCTACAGATGAAGCTTACGTCAATGAAGATGATGTCGGTGTGTATTCTTCTTTTTAACATTTTATTACGTTAATGAGCGCGAAGGCAGTGCCTCGCATCGTGAAGCTCATTTATGATATGTTTTACGTCAATAAACATCTATAGGTCCAGTCATTAAAATTGCAAACGTGAAGCTAGACCATTTCACATTGTCCAGCTATAATTAGTTTTAATTGGTCTCATCTCTAAAATTTCAGTTCCCCTTGAAATCCCTTTGAAACCCCCCCCCCCCACAACCCTCTCTTGGGGACACAACAATGGCCCCCGTTTCACATTGCCTTCTGAGGAGTCACATATGACCTCCCGTCGAGGCGGAGTAAGGGGGCCACCCTCACACATGTTGGGACTTTCCCCAGGGCCGGGGCCTCCAGCCAGGATGCGCTGACTCACCCCACGCAGGCTCTTTGCTCCCTGGGGTGAGGAGCGGGTGGGCGGGGATTCTGGCATCCAGAGCAGGAGGGTAGCGAGCAGCCAAGTGCAACGGTGAGGACAAGTGATTCAGCCCGGGCAGCCGACCCTGAAGGTCACGGGCTCATCAGTCCCCATCTTTACCATGTCAACCAACACTCTTGAAGTTACTTCAGTTAATACCCAGCTTTATAAATGGGTAAAACAGCCAGTTACCCAACTGGCTTTGCACAAAAGCATCTGCTCAGCAAATGAATAATGTAATGTAACGTAATACGGCCTCTCCTGTCTGTTTAATCTTCAGAAGGCAACAGGCTGCTGGGGGTGTATCATGTAACATATCTGTCTTCTAATGGGCTGGTTTACTCACACATATGCGCAGTCACTGATATACTATGTACTACTCTGCAGTTTTAATGTGTGTTTTCGAATTTTACTCTCAGGGTGAAACAACCACCTGCCTGTTTTAGTCAGCACTATAAATCTGCGGGGTGAGTAAAATACTGTTTTTTGTTACCGGGATGTAACAACGCTTTTACAGCCCTCCAGTTTCACAGTTTGTCATTCCTATGCACCTGTACATGACTTCATGTCTAGCGTTAAGGATCGTCACCGTTGCCCCACCTTTCTGTACTTTGTGTGAAGGTAAGCTACCTGTGGGGGGGTGTTCCAGCGCCCGGGTCCGCGAAGCAGCGGCTCACAGCGGCGTTCGAGGCTATGGCGTTGCTGTGTTTTATCTGCACGTTTGAGACTTCACACTCCTCGCTTAGAGAAGCAGCACCTTTTCACTCTCCATCGCTTGGCAGTATAAAGCGCTACAGCCAGCTGTAGAGAAACGCGGTGGTCGATAATTTGGCAGCGTGAAAGCTGCTAAAAGATAAAAAAAAACCGTAAGGTTATGTGGTGTGCAAAATTACTGACCGGACATTGCTAAAGGTAACCTTTATATATTACACACATATATATAGGTGCAAATAGATGTGAGTGCGTGGATAAATGCCCAGCTGTGCTTTGCAATTTTTAAGCATTCCCCTCTAAGCTCCTTAGATCTGCAAACATCTGCTAAAGGGGAGAAAAAGTCATAAAAGGCATGATAATGAGATTTAGGGCATCTGTTTCAGTGATTCCCGCATTTGCGCGCCGCTTGCTCGAAAATGTCATGCCCTGTGCCAAATGTAGGCTGTAATGCGAAAAGCCCCTCCCATAACTGCTTTCCAGCGGGGAAAACCGCAGCTTTCTGAAATCGAGCCATTACACAATACCTTACCCGCCCCCCCTCGCCCCGTGATCCCTAAAGAGCATGTGCAGCGCTGGGGAGGGGTGTGTGTGGAAAGGGAGAAGTGCTACTTCGGTTTTCAGGAAGAAAAAGCAAATGAGGGGCAAGAGAGAGAGAGAAAAGAGGAATCGGGGGAGCGAGTTTCAGAAAGCGGCACTGCATGGTATGAAGGCGCCCTCGGTATGCTGCCCACCTAAGCCGGGGTCGCTGGCGTCCCTCTCCGCAGAGCGGCCGAGACGGGGGGGCTAAGCGTGGGCTTACAGGAACGAACAGCCAGAGCAGAACTCAGCACGGCGTATATTCACCCCAGCCAATCAGAGAGGAAGAATACATGTACGTTCATGGGTGATTGTAAGAGGCCAAGCAGCATGACTTTAAACCACAGGAGGAACCCCCCCAGCAATACACCAAAGCCACAACCCTGAGGCTATAGGGTTGCTTACCACACCACTGTGCCACCCTGCCCTTGGTTGTATAATTCAAACACCCAGATTCAGTTAAGTTAATTGAATTTGCGCTAAACCTCATAAATTTCTCTTATATATACTTATTTTGTTGGGGTGTAAGACAAACACTATTTTTACAAGTACTGACAGCAGGCAGTGTATATGGGGAAATGGGGAGATAAACACAAAGAGAAAGGGTACAGAGATATAACTTTTGCTGGACATTTACATTTAGCGAAAGCGTTGTACAGTAGAGGGAAAAGTCAGAATGAATGTGCAGTCTTCAGGATTTGAACCCACAACTTTTGCATTGTTGGTACAATATGGGACCCTCTATGGAAGTCTCTACTTAGACAGACCTTAATCAACCCAAGCAGTTACAGAAAATGGATGGATGGAGAAGCAAGCACTGGACTAGGACTTGCTGTCATCCAGATGGACAAGGTGAGGATGCCCTGAAGTCTAACGTGCTGCGTTTCAGGAAGTACCAGAGACACCGCAAGCGCAGGTGGGCTAGGGGAGCCAGCAGGTGGACAGATGGATGGCTTGGCCCAGAACGGCAGAGAGGACAGGAAGTTGGCACAGATGCTGTGAAAACACAAGTACTTCAGTGTGGAGTGAAAGAGAGCGAGAGAGAGTGAGAGGTGGAGCCTGGAAGATGGACTGAGTGGGTGGGAAGCTGTACATGCACATTGGCATGTGAGTACACTTAACAGACACTCTCCGCGAATAAATACCGGCATCGCAGTCTTATCCTCTCACCTCTTTTAGATGTCAATCATTTCCCACCAATTTGCAAATATGCATTTCGAGATTTTTCCGAACATTTATTAACTGTACCAGTGCATATAAACAGTAATACATTATTAAAGCAAAGACTTTTCAGCATGCTAGCTGTTGCACCACCAGAGACCTAACTAGCCTCTTAGGAGCTGGTCAGAGTTCATTAGATATGATCCCCACTGTGCTTGGGTGTGCAGTATGCATGTTCCAAAGCCAAGGACCACATGCACCCCCCCTCCAAGGCTCCCAAAAAGTGTTGGTCATTGAATTGCTGTGGTGAGTGTCAGTGTCTTCTTCCGTGTAGTGTCGGAGGGGCATTCAGAGGGCCCATAATGTACCACCATGGCCTCACCGGAAAATCTACCAGGGGGACATTTTTCAGGCACCCCAGAATTTGTAGCTTGGTTCTAGACTTTGTGTTCTGAATAAGTGGTTGAAAGATGACTGGTTGGGTGGTCTATATCTCAGTAAGTTAGATTTTATGTGTTTAAATCCTATGGCCGGTAAACGAATCATGTCACCAACCCCTTAAGCGCAACTCGTTCCAGGGATGCTGGCTGACACTACACTCCCAAGCCTTCCTCATCTGTATGACTGCTTTGGACAAAACCATTCTGCTTAACAAATGTACTGTTGGAAGGGTGGAGATATGTATGGCTGGGTATTCTCCATTTCACTTATATCGTATGTCAAAATAACATTTTAAATATAAGAATACAACAGAAACGAGGAAATACAAGTGCGGAAAGTGAGAGGGGTTAAACAGACTGGAGCATGTTTGGTTCGTTGGAGCCATCTAGTGTGGGCGCAGGAGAAACTGAATTATAAGATTCCGTATGCTGTCAAGATGCTCATCTAAAGCAGTGTGTGAGATATTTCAAAATACAGTGTTTAAATTGTTAATTTTGCATGACACGTATCATTAGCTGAAATTATTATTACTGTCCATCAATACGCTAATAACATTATTAAAGCAAACACTTTTCAGCATGCTAGCTGTTGCACCACCAGAGACCTAACCGGCCTCTTAGGAGCTGGTCAGAGTTCATTAGACATGATCCCCACATCGGTGCCACATCATTTAGGCGCTATTATTATTGTTGTTGTTGTTGTCGTTGTTGTTGTTGTTGGTGGTGGTGGTGGTAGTTTCTATCAAAATAAACCTCCGCATAGAAGCTTATCTACAGCATAATTCCTTTAATTTTCAGAATGTTAAAAGGATCATTTTCAAGACGTTATGCTCAACTGTGCCGTAGTTGCTCTTTTACTTAACAGTCCAAATGGCAAGTGTCGAACGAAAAATAGTTCAAATGTGGGTGGGTGCTAGTACATTGCAGGATAAGCAGTAACAGTAAAAAATGTGCAGAACCGTGCCGTCTTACTTACAGCAAGAGTATACATAAAATGCTCATTCTGGGAACTGGGACATATTAATTAAGGAAAGACCGCAGCGCGCAAATGACAGGAATTCAGAGCCGTCTCCCTATAGCAGGTTAGGCAGTAATTCTGCGAATATGCGCCACTGTGACAGGTTACAGTATGAGATGGCATCTCTTATATCCTGTCTGTTTACTCTCGTTCCCACCACTATCTCTAGTCTGTGCTGCATGATTTTTAAAGGACTCCAGACTTGCACAGCAGTTGCCTTTTTGCATTGGTACTTGGATTAATTATTTTGCCTAGTATGCAGATTGAATTGTCATTACACCATTACATTACATAACAATAAATTTCAAAAACCACAAAAACAAAAAAAGCATATGATCATTAAAAAAAGGAACTTAAAATATTCCCATCCACTCGGGCACTTCGGTGGTCGCCTATGTGATCCGTTGTCATGGCGACCGTCTTGTACGGGGGCCGCCGAGGGCCACGCGAGGCAGTTCGTTTGTCGATATGCGGAAAATGCGAGAGCGAAATTACAAAGGAGGCCAAATTTATTTGGGTCTGGCACCTGGCTAAAGCGGGCTATAGTGCATTAGCGACATATATTTAAATCGCTCGAGGTAAAACCACAATGAGTCTGGATAAAGCGGAACTGTGCGACTCATTGCTAAACTGGGTAAGTTTCCTATATGAATCGGCGCGCATTTGGTGCCATTCGCTGCACCGGCGCCGTGCATTGGACGTGGGGCTCCAAGGTAGCGGTGCCTAGCATATGCATTAGGCGGGGGAAGGAGCCTCATTGGCGGCCCGCGTTAAAAAGGGCAGATGCGTGGGCTTCTGCGAGTAGCCATCGGGAAGAATGGTTATAACGCGCGGCGGCTCTTTGTCGCGGAACCGGCCTGTTTGTGTCTGACACCGGCAGGCGTAAGACAAACAGCCCCATGGGAACTGGTGCCCGGGGAGCGTGGGGGGAAAGCGGGGCAGCAGGGCTGCATTCGGCTCCTCATGGCGGGACTCTTATCTTGGCTAACCATCGCAGTTCTCAGAGGTCCTGAAATGGTCTCTGATCCTCTCAAAACGAATAAAATCGTAAAGATGGCAGATTATTTTGTGGCAGGTGATTTGCTCGCGGTGATTACATTTGAATGCTGCATTTTGATTAATTATTGCACGCCCTTTGTGGGTAATCCTCTCCCTTCTTCTCATAATCCGCTGCCCGATTCCCACTCTAACTCTGGCTCTCCAAACACCCCCCCAGCTTCAGACCTTTCAGGTCCCCAGCTGCACCAGTATGCAGGACCTGACCAGTGGCGTGGCCATCGCACACGTACTGCACAAGATGTAAGAGCGGGCACCCACTGGGGTCAGGGCCTGCGCACGAGCCCGTCCGTGTGTCCCGGGGTGTCATGTGGCCATGGACAGTACAGTTTACACTGATTCCCTCGTGCTGTTGCCCACAGAGACCCATTCTGGTTCAACGAAGCCTGGCTTGGCAGGATCAAAGAGGAAAGTGCCACAAACTGGCGTCTGAAGGTGGGCAGGAAACGCGGCTCTGGGGTCCAGTGGACGTACTCTCCTTTACCAGTCAGACATCAAACTTATTACCCAAGTAACTAATTACTTCGACTAGTTACCAGGGTTTTCTTTATTGGAATGAGCTAGTGATGGACTAGAAACTAGATATATGGAATGATTTTGAGAGGGCTCTGAGTAACACTGTTTGAAAATAACTACCTTGGCTTTTTCTTTGGGAATGTAAGTAACATAAGTAATCTGCAGTTAATGTGGTTTCTACAGGTTAGCAACCTGAAGAAGATTCTTCAGAGTATACTGGAGTACTACCATGATGTGAGTACCATTGCTTTTCACAGTATTTTTTTGTGAAATGGGAGTATTTCTGCTCTCACCTGCTGGTAGCAGAGAGCCGCCATTCTCATGTTCTCCTCCCTGTAGGTGCTGGGACATCCCGTCTCTGATGAGCACCTGCCAGATGTCATCCTGATCGGTGAAATGGGAAATGTGACTGAACTGGGTAAACTGGTGCAACTGGTACTGGGATGTGCGGTCAGCTGTGAGAAAAAGCAAGGTGAACGTCGTGCACTGGTTTGGCAGATGGTCCCGCGGTCTGCGCTTCCTGGATGGGAGGCTCCTGTGTGCTGGGAATTGACAGCATTTGCGCGTGTGCCCGCCCCCCCCCCCCCCCCCCCCCCCCCCCCCCCCCCCCACCCCCCCCAACAGCCCCCGCCCAGGGCCCCGCGCGGCCAG
>JAODKM010000043.1:2528751-2540030 GCA_026780845.1 Petrocephalus sullivani
TTTTGAACAGACAGCACCATCTAGTGGGGTCAGAAAATACAGCAAGTGGTTCATGAAGCTTCATTTGGACATCACTACTATTTGCTACATTTCTCCTCAAAGGTGCTACCCCCACCATGGCAGATTAAAAACCCCATGTGTACACAGGGGAGCCCACCTGGTCCAGGTACTTGGACTGGATCTTGTGGCGCGCCTCACACATCCTGCAGGGCCGCTCGCCATCAGGGAACACCAGCTGATTGACAATGATGTTGTGTGTGTCGATCTGGCACTTGGCCAACTCCTGGATCAGCCTCTCCGTTTCATATAGGGACAGGAACTCGGCGATGCAGACGCATATGAATGTGGTCTGGTCCTGCGAGGAGAACCAGGCAGGAGACAGTCAAACTCTTGCCATTTTTAATGCACCGCCAAAGAGATCAGTGCTGCCTTCACCCAGATACTTTACTACAGAAATTTGGGTTAAGTGGTAACTTGGGACATGGACCAGAAATATTTGCCATAGCAGTCTTGACAAAAACGGATGTCTCACCGGGTCCTTGAACTGCTCGCTGACGGAGCGGATGACGGGGAGGGTCTCCTCCAGCTTGGAGGCCAGCTGGTCGGCGTTCATCTCCCCCAGACCGAGCATGTTACACATCTGCGGAGAGGGGTGGCTATATTACTGGAGATGTGTGTGTGATGTCAGCACTATATGTGCGTGTGTGATGTCAGCACTATATGTGTGTGTGTGATGTCACGTGGGGGTGGCCCACCTGCGAGATAAAGGGGCTGATTTGGTTCTTGATGCGCATGAGCCGGCCCAGCCCCCGCTCCACGATGGTGGGGAAGTTCAACAGCCGCAGCGTGTGCCCGGTGGGGGCCGTGTCGAACACCACCACTGAGAAGTTCATGCCTTTTACCAACCTGGTGAGAGGCACACAGGGGAGGCCAGAGTGACGTCGCGGCCAAAAATACAAAGTGGCCTTCAGCGCTCATCACCACATGTAAGCCCGGACCAGAAGAGGCAAACACATCCATGTCCTTCTCAATAGGAATTCCCATCTAAAAGAGGATAATTCACAATTACAGGTAGTGAGACATCCGTCTGCTCCCCTTGGCCAAAAGAGGCGGGGTCACACCCAGGATGCCAGTCCGCCGCAGGGCACATGCACATATACTATCCATCTGGGCAATTCAGAGCCACCAGTTAACCTAGCTGCGTGTCTTTGGACTAGGGCTGACCGATTTTAAGAAAAAAATCTAATTGCGATTTAACTGAGACATTGCGATTTTTTTTTTTTTTTTAACTCAGTTCAGTATTCACTATGTGTATAAAAAACTGTAATTGAGTACAACCATACATTAAAATCTGAACTGCACTATACATTAATCCAAAGATAAGAATGGAAATATATGAATTGAATCCAAAATGTATTTATTCTAACAAAAATGATATAGAACATACACCTAATAAACCATAGAACAATTCTCTAGCAACCCGAACATGGTAAAGTGATCGTACTTTTACATGTACATTTTAAGTGCCGCATCTGCAAACAGCACTCAACCGCTTTTTTATCCTTAGTACCGTGCTTCCGGAAAGTCCTATGTACATAAGGGTCAAATTAGCAGAGAACAATGACGCATAAAACTACTATCACTAAAGCCGCAACCGTATTAAGTTAAATAAAGCAATGAAAATAAAACTATTCCAGTAATCCAGTAACATTAGGACTCTTTTGGCTAACGTTGCTTTGACCTGTAATAATAGGACGTTTCTGTGATCTCTAACCATTAAATAGGCTGGCAATTCACTTACACTTCAGCAGCGGAACCAATATTTTTTTGCACTGCAAATGTAACGTTTTCCTTGGGTTTCACACGTCTGTGTTTCTGGGCGTATACACAGTCACTCTGGGCTACTTCTGATTGGTGAGCAGGACTGGCACGTGAGGAGCACGGCACTTCTGATTGGTTAGACTGACTATCATACACGGAGGACGGCATGAATTTGTAAAACTACTCACACAACAGTTTTAAACCCTGGGTCAAAAGTGCTGTATAATGCATATCCTAAATCACAGCCTTTTTAATTGCATCGTTTCAAATCGCGATTTCAGTTTGAAATCGATAAATCGTGCAGCCCTACTTTGGACTCTTGGAGAAAATCAGAGTACCTAGAGGAAATCTGTGCAACACAAGGATAACCAGCAAAAAAGCATATAGAAACCCCTGCCCATCAGTCTGCCCCACTGCACACACACACACACACACACACACACACAGAGTGGACAGTACTAACCACAGAATGTCATGCTGCCGCTACAGATCAGTCAGCGCTTTTAAAATCAAGCAGTATGAAAACAAATATTATATTTACGAGGTTAAGCACGGATGCCAGGGATGGGGGCTCCCATTCCCAGCAGACACTATCGAGGCGGGGCCTGACCTCATGACCTCCGCGTAGCTCATAGCCTCGTCAATGCCCGGGAAAGCGCTCATGGCTTCCTGCATCATCTTCTTGCCCATGCTCAGCATGTTGTCCTCCTCGAAAAACTCATCCGGGAGCTCGGCCACCCCGAGACTGGGGTCGATCTCCTGCATATGCACACAGCCCCCGACCCAGGCAGGTCAGTCAGTCAGTCATAAGGCAGCCTTAGCAAAGCTGACAGGATGATTTATTCAAAAAGTTGTTTATGCTACATACTGAAAAATAACTGTCCATGCCATGGTGTAAACCCAGAAGGCAAATTCACCAAGAATGCAGCTGCAGAGCAGAGTGCAGGTTTAATACTGACCATAGCAAATAGGTTATCGTAGCCCTTGACTTGGGTGGGCACCTTGGAGAACTTCTGGTCGAAAGCATCAGAGATGTTGTGGGCAGGGTCGGTGGAAATGATGAGCACACTCTCCCGCACCCTGGCCAGCTGCACTGCCAAACTGCAGCTAAACCGGCAGACAAGAGCACCCGTTAATAATCCCTTACACACCAAATGCTCTTTGGGTGACGTCTGAAACCCAGCTGGATGTGACTCATATCCACAATTGACACGTATGTACTCGGCAGGCAGGTCAGGTCCATTAACAGATTTTATTCTCTTTCATATTGTAAAAGTTACAACCACAATTATGCAGAGAAATCCCCCAACACACACCAGCAGTGAAACAAGAGAAGGTACAGAAAGCGTTCATCTAAAGCATGGCAGAAATGTATCTGCAAAGCTATTTGCAGTCTCAGAAGCGCCGAGGAGCGTGTCCATCGTACAACCCATCGGGACGAGACCAAGGGCCGGCACACTGTCACAATGTTAATGTTACACTATTACACTGTCACAATGTTAATGTTACACTATTACACTGTCACAATGTTACACTATTACACTGTCACAATGTCACACTGTTACACTGTCACAATGTTAATGTTACACTATTACACTGTCACAATGTTACACTATTACACTGTCACAATGTCACAATGTAATACTATTACACTGTCACAATGTTAATGTTACACTATTACACTGTCACACTGTCACAATGTTAATGTTACACTATTACACTGTCACAATGTCACAATATTAATGTCACACTATTACACTGTCACAATGTTACACTGTCACTGTCACTGTCCTCTGCTGCACGTGCTGCTTTTTTCTCTCTTTAGTATTGCACCCTTTAGTATTGCACCCTCCACCCGGCCAGGCGACTGATGCCGAGATCACTGGGGGGAGAGCCGGCTCCCATCAGCCCGCTAAAGCGCCTTCTGTCACTTATTCCTAGAGCACCAGCACCCTGACGGGACCGAACACATCGGTCACTCGACGTGCACCTGTTAACTGCGTAACACTTAACATTGCCTTACATTAGTGTACATTTGAGGAAAAGAGAGCGTGAAAACTTCTCTCTTCTCATTTTTATCTTTGAAACATTAATGTACCAGCACGAACTACTTGGTAACCCTTTTCGAAGCCGCTGGCATCACGCCGCCATGCTCCCCTACCTGCACGTCGTCTTCCCAACACCGCCTTTCCCTCCCACGAAAATCCATTTTAGCGACCTCTGCTCAATGATATTTTTTAGTGTCGGTTCCAGTGGCTCCACATCAGGTGCGTCTTCGAACTCGTCATCCATAGCGGCCGCCATCTTTAACGCCGACCGGTTTTTTCCTAATAAATTAAAACCCTGACGTCGGCGGCGTCAGAAACCGGAACCGGAACCGCCGCCATGTTGGCTCTCCGGCGTTCTACAGTTTCAGTGTGCGCACGAATAAGCCGCCCTATCCTTTGATGTATTTAATAATCGAATTGTTTAAGACTGTGATATTATGGTAACATAACAAATATTGTATATGTGGTATTTTGTCGGTAGGACATATTTAACCCCGAAACGGAGCCTTTGTCTTGACCGGCAGATTAACCTCCATCCCAGTAGGTGGCGATAGTGCATCTATAAGACGCTTAAAATCCTCCATAAGACCAACAAAGGTACAGCTCCGCCAACTCAACATGGTGGGCGCCTGCGAAGGCTTTCCAATAAACTTTAACAGAAAGAATTAAGATAGCAGAACATAATTTGTGTTTAATCTATTCCGATCAATTTAAATTTTGTGAAAAGTGTGTAGCCTGTAATCCACTCCCCGTCTTATTTAGTCGCGCTGGTAGCTGGGCGGTTACACGCACGCTGCTATGATTTGCTCCTGTGCAGGAATGCGCGATAGGACCATTAGCATTAGCATTAGCCATCCGAGCATTTAGGTACAGCACGTATAGGCAGAAAGGGCCACTTTGTGTCCGCTCGTAGCAAGCGCCATTAGGCAAGCCGACGGGAGCGCCGCTCGGGTGGGGCCGCGCATCGCTGCGTTACCCGGAGCCGGAGCCTCCGTACTGCTAGCGGATAAAGTACCGAACATCGGAAATAAGCACCATGGACTCGAAGCGCAGCAGCAGCGGCGACTCCAGCGGCGGCAGCAGCCCCGGCGGCTCGCCCTCCAGCCCGGCTCCCTGCAAGGCGCCCGCCGGCAACGCCTTCGCCAACGACGGCAGCTTCATGGAGATGTTTAAGAAGAAAATGGAGGAGGAGAAAAGGAAAAGGGAGCTGGAGCACGAGCAGGGCCACCAGCGACCTGCGGAGGGACAGTCCGCGCAGGAGAAGAGGGCGTTTAACGCGGCCAGCTTTGTAAGGGGCTTGGCGGTAATGGCGCGGAGAGCAGGGCGAGCCCGTAACCAGCGCCATCCACACTCATCCGCAGTTAGCCAGGGAATTGGGCATTTTGTAGCGGAACTTATTTAAAAGCCATGTAATCCTAGTCAGTGGCAGAGGGTCTCATCAATGAGCATTGCATTCGAAAACACCAAAGTTTCCACCAGATTGTTCTATTTCTCTAATATAATAATGTCCTGAGCATAAGAGAATGCCGTTATGGAAATGGCCCGTTCCGATGGAGGCGTTTAGCCCCGTTATGGCCCCATCATCGCCCCGTTATGGCGCCGTCCGGCCGCTCGGGGGCGCTGTGCTCGCTGGCCCGCCCCATGCGTCCATGTAGCCCGCGGCCGCCGCCTGTAGTCCCGTCAGGCTCGGTGCCCCTGGAAGGGCCCCTGTAACGGTTGCAGTCTTTTATCCCCCTACAACCCAGGTGGGCAAGCGGAGAGGCGGCGCCAAATTGGCCCTCAAGACCGGGATGGTAGCCAAGAAGCGGAAGCTGGAGTCAGAGGTGCCCGTCTTGTTTTTAAATTAATGAAATTAGTCATTCGTGTTGTTAAAAATCATATGAGATGTGCGATTATCAAAATATCAACCAGTATGACAGCAGGACGCTTGGGATCTCGCGGAAATTGATGTGGATAACACTGGCAGAACTTGCATGGTGCCGTAGATCGAATTGCGCCAAATTCTCACTGGTGTGCAGGAAGTGATGGATGTTTTATTTATTAATGCATTGGATTCTGTGTTTTTTGTTGTTGTATTGATTTACAAAGCAGATTTCTTTTCAAAGATTTGTGGCATCCTTTAATGGAATGGTGTGGGATGAGCCTTATAAATTTTCACCCTGTGTTCTCCATTTCTCTCCATGAAGTTACACTGCACATTGCCTAAAAGGCAGCTTCTGCAAACTCATCTGCAGTCTCTCCCATTTTCCAGGTTGAGGCTGGTAAAGGAGATGCTTGGACTAAATATATGGCTGAGGTCAAAAAATACAAAGCGCACCAGTGTGGCGACGATGACAAAACCAGACCTCTGGTCAAATAGACTTCCTGCCGCTCTGTTTGTCCTCTCTCTGCCGCCGTACCGAACACCACCTGGGCCAGAAATCATTGTCCTTTCCAAATTGCCTGGTTTATGTTTGACTAAAATCAGGTTGATACACAGTATTTTTTGTCCTTCTCACCATTATGGATCCTTATGCCCCTTTTGGTTTTTACTTTCATAGTGGACTGCATTTTATATTAATTAGTATTAAGGCAGTTAAGTGTAGATGTATTTACTTTTTAAGTGACACAATGTGTTACTGTCAGTTGGTAATCGCTTTGTCTTGTGAAATTGTTTTTTTTTCTATATGTAACCTAGAGGACAACTACAGTAAAACTTTTCCTCCATACTAAATGGTTCCTGTGCTCTAAGATTTTAACCAAGAATGGTGTGAATAAAGCATGAAAAGTACTCACACCCCCCATACACACACACACACACCTAAAAAACCTCACTGCATCCTGTATGTCATGTGAGGCTGTGCTGCTTCTCAGAAAGGAGTGTCAGCTGACTGCTGGTTTGCGTCTTTTTCATTTAATCTACCCCTCATTCCAGACTAGTTCTGATGTTTTTGTTTATTAGTGGGTGGTGTGTGGTTTAGCGAGTTAGGACTCCTTAGGAATGTTCCTGGTTTGAATGCCAGGGCTGTCAGACTGTTGCCTCTGTCCGGCCCCTGAACAGGACCAGTCACTCCAGGGATGCAGCCTACGGAATCGGCACTGTGGCTCTCGCCCCTGTGTCTCGTGGAGATGGAGAATTGTCCTACAGGGATGTTTAAAGTTTCACTATTCTATTTCACGTTTACAGCTTATTTAGTGGACAATTTACTCCAAAGTGGGCTGAGCTGCCAGTGAATGGCCAGGTACAGGAGCAAGGCAGCATTAGAGCAGGAGCTACAGAACATCCAACAGCAAGAACATCATGAGACTATTCAGGGACCAGGAGTGCAGCATGAGAGCATTTGGGGAACGTAAAGGGCCATCAAGCTACTGAAGGATTTCAGGGAACAGATGGGTCTTAAGAGGGAGTCCAATGGCTGGGTCCTGCAGTCTGAACCAATGCTGCACAGTGCGTTATAAGTAGGCGAGGGCATCACACACAATATGTATCTGAAAAGAACATACACAACAAACTCGCACCCCCGTAGACGGGAAGTTTTGTCGCCCCCTACTGACAGCATACGAAAACAAATCGTGCATTGCAACACTCACAAGCATGACAGCTCACAGAGTTTTATAAAACTCACATAATGCGCTGGCTTTTAACTCTCCGCGAGCTCATTTAAGCTCTCTGGCAATTCTATGCTCTGCCAACAGCCCGTCTGGAACCCGTCTCTTAGCTACCCCATTCTCTGCTGCTGGGGGGTTCTTCCAAGGAGGTGGAAGCTTCCTAGAGCCCATTCTTCAGCGGCCCGTAATATTTCCATAGGGATTGCATCTTTTCGCTGTGATTACAGGGCTAATCCGACCACCTCTCTCACCACGTAACTTCTGCCAGTCTCAGCCCCTTCCTTTAACCATCTCCCTTAAGCAGGAATACACCTTAAATGCCTAGGATATTTCAGGTTAATAGACTGAGGCTTTTGGGAATGCTCTGTACCTCCCTGAGTTTCCAAAGATGCGTTCATTTTATTTAGCGTGGTGTCATAATATGGTCGTCAAAGGACGACAAACTAGACTTCAGTTATTAGTCATGTTTTCTAACAAAATGTATTTTTCATGACTGCAATATGTGGTTATGAATATCCCCAAAAAGCTTTTTATGGCGATCTATTAATACTGTATTTGTATCAACACCGGTGGAATTTGAACGACGCAGATTCCTTGTCGATATACTGTTGCCTTTTGGGGAAAAAACAAGCATATATTTAACCACCAGATCACAGAATATTATGCGAGTACCAACATGGTTAATGAAACGATAGTTAACTAATTTCCAAAGTTTTTTCCCATATCCCGATTTGTAATGTGGTCACGTTTAATGGATTTGTATTTAAATAGTTTTAAAGGCTGTGTTTTTAAACAGGAGTTGACCATCACATAGTGAAACGCATAGTGAATAAAAATTTATACCTACCGCTATTCCATCTACTTGCCAGGAGATGGCAGCATACTGGGAGAAATAATTAACAAAATATACTGCAGTTGGTGTATTTCGCATGCCACAAATACAAAGTCACGTGATCATGTAAATGTAAGAGATTATTGACTGGCATTCTGTCCAGGGCGTTCGTCTGTCTCACACTCGATGTAGCCTAAGGAAGGCTCCAGGCTCAGCATAGCCCAGTGCTCCATAAGTGACTGGAGGATTGTTCAGATCAGATTGCTGCTCTGAACCATGTCTGTAACTTTGCAACCTGATAAACTGCATGGTACTTCTTCAAGTCCCAGAAGGTATGGGATTTTTGTATTATTTAACCACTTAGTCTTGAGTTTCTAGCCAAGGGATTCAGCTCTAATGGAATAACTGTCATGTCTTGAGTGCATTTAATCTTAGCGGCGAGGTGGTTCGCTGGCTAAGAACCTTGGCGCCTTGCCACAATGGCCAAGTTTTAATCCCCAGGTAAGTAAAGTATAAACTCCAAAATCCAAAACGTTAACCAAGAACAAAAAAAGAACCCGCAAAAATGTTTGTTTGTAGATGTTCATTGAAGCACAGTTTTGAAATGGAGAGGTGGGAGAATAAAGCACTTTCAAAGGCCGATGGCGTAGGTCTTATTGTCACGTAAAGCTAATAAATCATCTTTGCAGCAAATGCATTGCAGATATATACAAAACCCGCGGTGTTTCATTATTGCCGCACGAAGCATTTCCTAATGTGCGCTTCCGTAGGGGCTCCTGCTCCATAGCAGTGCCAGATGGGGTCTAAACAGCCACCTACCGTCGTGCTCTCCTCTCTGACCATAACATCATAACATTTCGTCCTTCGGTTTTTTTATGATGTTATTTTTGAGACCCTTCAATGAACAAAATGAGCCAACTGGAAATACTGCACAACGTTCTAGATTTTGACCCCAATTGCAGAGCTGCTATGTTCAGTCTGATACGCCCCCCACCCCGACCCCGTCATGAGATAAAGTTTCAGGTAGGATATAAGAGGGTACTATACTTTAGGTAATAATGGAAACCTGCTGGATTCAAGAAAACAGTCTATAGTTTCAGGGGCTGTCGTGGGTGGGTAAGATATATAACCCCCCCGAAATGGGCCATTTGAGCAGAAAGAGAAACGAGTGAGAATTAAAAACGAGGGAACATCAATAACATGTTAATCACCGCACGAGATGCCAGCGGGGAAACTTACCGATCGGGGCGGCAATCGGGGGGGACATTCTAAAACGCTTAATGTGAAAAAGCTTAATGAGGCTTAATGTACCTAGACAGCCACCAAAAATCACCAAATTTCTCTCAGACATATCTGATAATAAGCACTTATACATGATAAAAAATCAGAACCGAAATCCAAGGAATATGGACTTTATACTACGTTAAGCGTTTTAGAATGTCCCCAATCGGGGGGAATCCAGGGCCGTCAGCTCTCCCGCGTCTGGCGTGACGCTCATGCAAGAAATCTTACGGTAAATCGATCTATATTATTCCATTATAAACCAAAAGGTAGCTACATCAAAAGCATTGGGGCAGTTTGCAAACCCTTTTAGACTATTTGCAAGGTAATACAACTGTTACACACGCGGAAATGCGCGTGCATGCAGACTTGTCTGGGATCGAAAATCTCATTCCAGCCTGCTGTCCAAAGTCGGCAACCCTGGGGGGCGCTGGCCAAATTTAGGATATAGATATGGACATTTTAACCAAAATTGTTATGCATATTGTTTGGGGTGGACATTCTATCTATGTTTTATTAAAACATTGATTATAGATAGGGCGTAAACAGGAGGCAGCTGGGAGTGATCACAGGACAGGAAAGAGAGGTATAGGACTGAACGACCACCAGGCATGGCTTGTTAGACAGGCGGATCAGGCAGACACAGTGTGTAGGACATCACACTTATCCTGTATAACTTAGAAAACAATTGTGTTGTGAAGTCATGTAAGGTAGCACGTAATCACAACCCGGAAATTCTGGAAAGTAATGCTGTGCCTTTTATTTAGGTGTTTTTGGGTTCATGTTCTCATCCTGGATCATTTTTTTTTCATTAGCCATTTTCTTTTTCCTTGACACACTAAAACATGAAATGATCTTCATACATCCCAAACCGGAACCAAGGCTGAAAGCATTTGTAACATTTCAAGGCAATCACTGACTTTTTTTCCTTTAATATCATTGTAAGGCCCGGCTTGATTGTAAGCACCACGCACCCCAAATGTAGGTGACAGTTTAGAGCAGTATTTCCCAACCCGGTCCTCAGGGATCCTCAGACAGTCTACATTTTTGTTTCCTCCCACCTCCCAGCACACGTGTACTGGGAACTTGGTGATGTTGACTGGCTGGGAACTGGCCGGGAGTGATGATGTGTGCTTTCTGGGGGTCCCTGAGGACAGGGCTGGGAAACCCTGCTTTAGAGCATTCACATATAATCACAGTCCTTTTAAGAAGACTAAACATAAAATAACTTTTTTGCAGCAGGAAAAAAATGAAATCACAAAAAAAAAAACCAAAAGCACAGCAAAAAGGAGTACCGGAATTTGGTGTCAAGAATCTCAAATTTGATATCTTGCTGTTGGCTGGTTGGAGGGAACTGGCCTTCATTAGAATGGCCCACCAGGAAATTTCCCAAACCTCCCAATGGCCATTCCACACCTGTCAGAAGGTGACCTTTTGTAATGGACCAGCGATGTAAAACTCCTTTTGACACATGATCATATCCTTAGAGATTATGGTAATCATGATTAAAGTGTCTATTATGCTTTTAGAGACCCAGGAAGGCTTTTGTGTGCACAACAATGTGCTTCAGTTTCCTAAGTGGCGTCTTCATAGTGGCTCAAAGACTAAAGTTCACTTGGTAAATGTTTGCACAAACTACAGAAATGGCTTTGGGGGTGTTCAGCCCTAGGTGGGTCCATGGACCAAAGGGAGATAGATAGATAGATAGA
>JAODKM010000043.1:2540130-2551095 GCA_026780845.1 Petrocephalus sullivani
AAACTACAGAAATGGCTTTGGGGGTGTTCAGCCCTAGGTGGGTCCATGGACCAAAGGGAGATAGATAGATAGATAGATAAATAGAGATACTTTATTTATCCAGAAGGAAATTTCGGAATACCTGAAGATACCTGAAGTGGTAGTATTCCTTGCTTCGTCTCTGTTACTGCTTCTTCTGTTTCAGTGTGTTTCACCTTGACTTGTTCAGTTTTTATCTGATCAGTCTCAAATTTGACACCAGTTTCATTTAAAATGTCTAGCTTTGCCTCAGTAGAGCTTCAATTCTGAGCCTACTTTGATCAGCTACAGGTTTTAATGGTTTTACAGGTTCCAAATCAGTCACCACCACCTCATGAGCGTTGAAGCTGTTGTACCTCCCAGCCTGGTCTGTTGGTGGAGTTCCTGAGGAGCATTCTCTAACATCTCACCAGTCTATAATTTAGTCATATGTGTCCCAGGCCTGCCAGTATTCATCATCCATCCAGCTAACTGGTTTAGCAGTCGGCTTTGGGGCCGATGAGACCCTGTGCCAGTCAGCCTGGTCAGAGGCTGGTCGTGCTGGGGAGCACACCTCACCTTCCGCTCCCCAGTCGATAACCTCTGCTCACTTGTTCCAGGCTGCTCAGTGCTCACCATTTATCTAGCGTGCAGCCTTCACCTTGCCTGCTTCTGAATGAGAGAAAAACAATACAGGCAATAGGAAGGAGCTGTCAGTCACTCATAACACACAGAGCCACACCTGTGCAGTAAGCTGTTATATTACCACATGGGAAAATAACGGAACAGAAACCCAGAACAATTACATTTTGGTGTTACCAAATTATTTTGGACTTTTTGTATATCTGACAAATACCAAATAACATAAAAATACACATGATGAAATAGGTGCATTGAATATTGCAACTCACCCGATCATCATGCTCTGGAAATGAGCTTGATGGGTTTAGAACGTGAACAAGTAACTGCTGTAATACAATATTATAATATCTTACATTATTATCACCATTATGTAATATACTAGTATAAATAATATAATTGTATATGTTTATGAGTTTAAACCAAGAATAGTATACAATATGGTATGCATGATAACACTGACTGGTTGATTACAGACCTCCATTTCACCTTAGTGTGTTTTGGGACAGTGCGTATGCAGGGGGTGATGCATCTTTCCAACAACATCATCTCGGAAGACCTTGCATTCAGCCAAATTAAAATACAGATCATTAATTTACACTGAGATGATAAAATTAATGCTATGGTATCCAGAGGAGGGACTATAGCCTCATGTCTTCTCCAGTCATAGGGTCCAGGTTGGGCCAAAGTCTCGAGTCATCTGCCCCCAAGTCCAAGTCGAATCCAAGTCGTTCCATCAGTTTTGCCAAGTCGAGTCACAAGTCATCAAATTTGTGACTTGAGTGCGAGTTGAGCTGCGAGTCAGTGACTCGAGTCCCCACCTTTGGTGCATACATATTATAATAAATATTTTTACCCAGCATTGAACTAGGCAAACAAACTAAATACATGAATGGTGGATGTGTGGATGACTGAAGAATGATAACAATAATAAAGTAAAATGCATTGTGCAATATAGCGTAACTCATTAGTCCGGCATCCGATGCTGTGTCTTCTCAGAAGGTATTTTTTGTTAAAGCCACATCTACGTATTAGCTGACTGACTAACATCCTTTGGTCTGTCAAATACCACATGACTTTTATGCATTTTTACTGAAAATGGTAGCAAAGAGAGTTTGACTAGATCTTGGGTTACCTATGTGGATATGAAGTTCCTTCTATCTATCGATCAGTCTTTTAACTACTTATCCTAGTCAGAGTGGCAGCCTGTCCCAGACATCACAGGGCACAAGGCTGGGGACACCCAGGCCCATCCCAGTCCATTGCAGGGCACACAACTACAGTCACACAAACGCTCACAATCACACATTCTGGGCTCTCTAGGGACACCAGTTAACCCAAATATATGTCTGTGGAGCACCCAACTTGCATGATGTGTGAGGCAACCATACTGGCCATTCTCTAATGCTTTAATATAATTTTTAATATAATTTAATAATGGTTTGTGAAACTTTTTATAAAAACCCAACTGCAGGGGCCTGTATCACGAAGGATTTGCTTTTGTTGCGTATCAGAAGCACTGGTTTCTCAGAGGTTTTTGCTGTTCAGAAGTTCATACGTCATATTATTAATGCCAACTAAATCAATAAAACAGAATGTGACAATCTAAAATAACCAAAATTAATACAAATTATCTCCACAATTTAATTTCACAACAGCTAAAAGTTAATTATCAAAAACAATTAAAACTATTTACAGTTTTTTTTCACTGAATCCACAGAGCCTACTTTTGCCTGCAGACAAACAGTATTGAGTGTTTATGTTTATGCCGTGAGTTGTTATTGAGTGTTAGTCTGCACTGTGCAGCACTCATGAACAATTATCCCTAATAAATTGTCTCCAGCTGTTTCTCAATTTTTATACTAATATTTTAAACTGAGCTGAATATTTTCAGGAGTCTTAGACATCATCTACTAAAGGAATTGCACGCACCACTCCATTAACATGCATTTTCAACAAAGTAAATACACTTAAAGGAGAACACAACACAACTGGGTGTTACAGCCAAGAACATCCTTTTATTCAACCAGTTAAAGGCGCTGCTCTTTAGGAACTGCTTTTATTATCATGGAAAAGAAACAGTAATTAACACATGCATTTCACCATGGGCTTTAGGGGCAGGGCTTTCTGGGACACAGATGCTGAGGTCACAGTTGGGGGCGGAGCCACTCATAGTCTGGCCTATGCGGTGCTACAAAACTTCCAAAACAAACGAAACAAAAAACAACACTGCTGGTCCATGCAAACTGAGCGCAGGGCTGTCCCGTTTCCAGTAGAGGGCAGCAGGAGGGGTCGCAGGCATGCCTCTCAGGCACATTTCTAACCAGTGGATGGTCAGCCTGGATGGTCATGTTCAATTAATGCCAAGACTTTCCTCAGCTTTATTATTTCCACAGGGAAACAAATGTACAGACAGCCCAGGAGATAATCTGGATTCAGCCTAAGGCTTTAGTTTTCTCGGATTTTATGTTTCTTCATTCTGAAACCTTGAATTTAGGGCTTCTTTGTGTAAACCTCAGCCGTTGCCCCCAGCCTTGCATGAACTCAGTCCATTATAAGGTGCTTTGAGCTCTTTCAGGTACTATTTCCCGCTTAATACTTTAAACAGATGGTCTCATACAACCACTGAAAAGGTGCAATTTCTCTACAATGCAAAATTCTTAGCATAAACTCCTGCTGCTTATATATTGCCTACGTTTTTTCCTCAAATGACAAAAATATCAAAGCAAAACCAAATTTCATTATAAAAAATAGAATAAATAGCTTAAAACACAATTCTTATGCCGTGCCCCTGCGACCCCCGACTTGTGACCGTGAATCAAGTTCCCTTGACTGTGTAATCCCAAAACCAAACAATACCCTCTCCCTATTTCTCATGCCCCACTCCAAGGTAAATCCCCCAGTATTCCCAGGCCTCCCCAAAGCCACAACCCACTAGAGCCCGTTGGCGTAACTTGTTCACTTACATTAGCTGTCCAATGGAGAAGCTGAGGAGTTGGGTATGGTAATACATCGTGAAGCATACAGACAGGAATAACATGTGAGCTAACTGCATTCTGCTCAGACGAAAGTTTTTGCAAATTTTTATAAACCCCTCTGCTTGGGGTGGGGGAAGGGAGACAGATGCACAGCTAGACTACTCCAGTGTCCAAGAGAGAAGAAGGACTGACAGAAGAAAGCAAGAGAAGGACTTTTTTTTTTGCCTTTTTGTATTTTCTTAATCATTTAACGATAAAAAGAGCTAAATCACACCAATTGTCTTTAGTACTATATATACTGCTTTGAAAAGCTAGAAGAAGAGGAGGATACGGAAGGAGGAGGAGAAAGGGACTGAGAAGGGCACTCTGGATTACAAGGTGGAATCTGTGGACAAAAGGCACTTTTCAGGGACAACCTTTAAATGCTCCGAGTCTGCACTGCATGACCGCATGAATGTGTGCTCTCCATGTGAATGTGCGTCTGCCCTGCCCAGAGAGCTGGGACAGCTACGCTGACCGGCCGCACCGTCCCTGTCCCGAGGCACCCCGCTCCTCTCACTTCGCCAGTGTTCAGTGTCAGCTAGGGGCTACTTCCCACTCTCTGATGCATCTCCCAAATCTGGGAAGATCTTGTCCAAGACTGCTGCTGAGGATGGGAATAAAAGCACGCGTGTGTGCACGCGTGTGCGTGTGTGCGTGTTCCGAGCTCGAGGCTCGTGGGAAGGGCACCTCTTTAGACTCCGTTTGCAGACCCCAGACTGGGATTTAGGGACGTGCGCCGCACTGTTGCGCTCGGTGCACTGAGCTGGCTCCGTGCGCCTCTAGCCTTTGACGTTAGTAAAAGGAACACTTGGATTTCCGTGTTTAAGATTGACGATGGTCCCGCCCACGCGGGGGATGGCGACTCATAATGAGCTGTGTAAAGGTTGAATAAAAATGCCTTTTGTCATAACCTCGAATAAAATAACCGACCCCCCTCCCCCCCAAAAGATACAAAAAGAGAAATAGAAGAAAATGCATTTTTCCTAAATGTGCTTTATGACAACACTTAATTTCCTTTATCGTTATTTATGTATAATAAAGTTTAAATGTACTTTATATAGTAAAAAGCACCAGTCTCATTAGTGATATATCATTTTTCTGGATATCCCATGTGATTGTTCCTTCAGCCCTCCCATGAATGTTTAAAAACAATTATGAATAAAACATTAAAAAGGGAATAAACAAAAACAAGGTTTAAACAATTTCCCCAAACATACAAAGACCAGGATTTTTTCTCCGCCCTTGTGCTTAGAGTCCCAAAGCGAGAGGACTTAAAAAAAACAAGAAAGGTTTCCTCTTTTTTCACTCAACGCTCTTAACAACCTCTAACAGACAAACACAATTATCTACCCATTGCACATGGCTCAATCAACATACATTATTTCTCAATAATACTTTCCATCCAAACTGGAAAAAAATACAAGAAAATTAGGCTGTATCTGTCGCCTCGAATCTATTGCCACTTCTTTTTGTAAAAGCAATTTTTGCAGTGGAATTGCTGTGATATTTCTGGATACTGTGAAGGTCTATGTTCAACGTTATTTAGTCTTTTTTTACAAGTTTGCAGTTTAAGGTGTACCATTGACAGCGCCAGGCATTGAAAATAACTAGACTGCCTATTTTGCAAATAAAAAAATGTTTATATTCATAAATACATTTAGGCGTGTATAATATATATATTATATGATATATGTGTATAATATATATATTACTTAAGATGCTTGCAATCTCTTTTACTCATCTGATATTTGTAGAACCAATGATTCCCAGACATAACATTTCTTCATAGCTTATATGTGAAAGACAAAACCTGACTTCATGTTCAACAGATTGCATAATGGGAATACAGAGGCACTTTCCATAGAAGAAAAATGAAATCATCTTATCTCTCCATGAAGCTGATCAGGAGGTTACTGTCTGGCTACAATGTTGTCCCTGCAAAGAAACCAACAGTTAGGCAGTCCAGTTATTTTATTTTATTTTTTGAGGTCAGTGGTTCGAACTTTGAAATATATACAAAGATTTACCTAAAATGAAAGAGCGATATGGGAGAGGGAAATAAAAGGCTTCATGTCGCCCAAAACGAGGGGCTTTCCTGTCCTGGAGCATCAGGGTGACTGTGTTGACTGTGTTGACTGTGGGGTGTAGTGATGTAGCTGTGCAAGGTGGGGCTCCAAGCTTAGAGACAGCTGCCAGTGGTCTCTGTCACGTACTGCAGCTGGTACGGCGAGGCCATGAGGTCCTGGCCCTGAAGCACTATGCCCTGTGGTAGTCAGCTAAGAGGTGGTGGGGCAGGGCGGGGGGGGGGGGTCGCTATTTTGGTGAAGGGATACATGAGGTGCAAGAGGGGGAAAGAGCGGAGTTTCTGCCTGGAACAGCTGTGAAGGGCAACCGGAGCAGGTCAAATTCAAAGCGGAAGAACCTGCAGGTGGTACAGGGGTCACTTAGGAGGCATGGGGGTCAAAATGCGCCTTGTGTGTTGTGAGACTCTAACTGCCACAAGAAGCCCTTCGTGTGGATGCAGACTGCCACAGGAAGCACTTAGTGTGGATGCAGACTGCCACAGGAAGCCCTTCGTGTGGATGCAGACTGCCACAGGAAGCCCTTCGTGTGGATGCAGACCACCACAGGAAGCCCTTCGTGTGGATGCAGACCACCACAGGAAGCCCTTCATGTGGACGCAGACCGCCACAAGAAGCCCTTCGTGTGGATGCAGACCGCCATAGGAAGCACTTCGTGTGGACGCAGACTGCCACAAGAAGCCCTTCATGTAGACGCAGACCGCCACAGGAAGCCCTTCGTGTAGACGCAGACCGCCACAGGAAGATTTTTTTTGTAGAATTATGAAAATCCAGTTCAAGCAAGCACCTCCCCAAGAGCCCTCAGGTATAGGTTAAGGGTTTCTCTGCTCCCTGCCATCGTCCCTAAGCGCTGAAACACGGCTATGGGGAATGTAAACATTGCTGAAAAGCTTACGGAGGAGGACACAAGTGAGGAGCTGGCAGAGTTCCGTGGCCTTCAGCTCTCCAGCTACTCGGCAGTGCTACTGTACTGGGGGAGGGGGGTCTGAGATGAGCGCCTGTAACTTCAACATGGACAGTGTGATTCTGGGGAAAAAGGAAGCCAAACTACAACCAAAAGATAATCTGCACTGAAATGAAAAGAGGGAGAAAGGACGTAAGGCCAATGGGAAAGAACCCTGCTGATGGTGGCTTGTGCGAGGCAGACTGCCGGCTCGGCCGTGGGGCTGGGCGGTACTCCGGTGTGTTCTGTGTGTGCCACGTGGTGACAGTGTGGCTCTCTGCCTGGCTCTGCTTCACACTTACATCCTGTGTGTTTATATGTACAGATGTACCGGGGTCAACCCGGCGTGGGTGGGGGGGCTACACTGATCCTTACTCGTTTATTTGTAGATGTACAAAGTGTTCCAATGCCTCATATGTCCCGACAGTGCATGCTGCCTCCGGTTCGCTCGCAGTGTTAGTGTTCACGCCAGTCTGTGGAATTATGCGGTCTCCACTTCCTGCCGTGCTCGAGCAGCCCGGAATCGACGGGTGCACAGGCCTGCACGTGCCACATCATGGCATGAGGACACTGTGACCCCCCCTCCCCCCCAGAGCGAAACGGGTCCTACCAAACGCTCCTGACCCACACCTACAGGCCAGAACAGTGCGATTCGATCTGATTAAAGGTTGAGGACTCAGAACTTGCGCTGAACCAGTTACAAACTGCCAAACACCATAACTTTAAATGAACTCCATGCATTCATTGTCTCCCCTACTTTGTATATTTGCTCGAAAGCAGTTTCGTCTTGTCTGCCACTGCAGGCCACATTCTTGTTAGGAAGGCTTTCCCGATTGCTGTGGGGCAGTCGCTCCGTGGTTGCGAGATGACTCACTCAATCTTCCGTTTCCTCTTCCGATTTCTACATTTGAACTTTTTTCATGTCTCGAAATATTTGATTGGTAGTGTCACGATTAATCCGATCATTGTAATCATTCTTTTTTGTGATCATTTTTGAATGTTTTTTTTTTTCTGAGATAAGTTAAGGGGTGAATTTCCGATGAGTCATTTTGTAAATTCCTGATTTTCATTTGCAGAATTATAGTTGCTTAATTCAAACCAGCTCTTGTCAGAGGAACCAAGACTGCAAAACAAAAAAAGAAGAAAAGTCAAATAAATACCTGTTAAAATGTCAGGGTCAGAAGCTTTCCTAAACAGGAGAGGTTATCACATGGCATTATACAAGTGTATAAATTGTTTCATTGCTCCAAAATAACATTTTATTTCCAAAATGGACTAATTACAGTAATCGTTTATTGCGTTGCAGATGGCATTACACCTGTAATTTGGACCCCTTTAAAGGTCACTAAGCCAGAACAGAAACTCACACCTTAAAGCAAGGCTCTGAGTCTTACATGAACTATGCACATCTAAAAACTGTCCGCAGTATACTGATTCCTTCAGTGGAGTAGACCTGTGCATTTTATGCATTACGGATGCAAATGGGCCTTTGTGTGAAATGATCTCCAGAGTTTGGCTTGTTGACAGCTGCAAGACGCAATAGATGGACAGCCTGTGGTCTAATGTGGTATTTAAGGGCTGCTTTGGCCCACTGACTCTAATCTGGGAGAAATGAACATTCCGGAAGTGGTGGATACGGCGTCTGTGTTGCTGTGCCCCATTAGGTCCCGCCCCCCGCCTTCAGCAGGCTGTGCGGCTTCTGGGTATCGAGCCCCACTTCCTCCATATCTCCCTTTTGCATCCCACTCACTCAGTGTGATCCTTGGCAGAAGCCTGCTTTTAAACCAGCCCCCTCCCCAATAAACATCTCCTCCCTTGCATTAAGTTCAAGTTAGACTAGCTATGACATCATGTCTCGTTGCTGCAGGCAACCAGACGACTGGGACGTGACTCCTCGGGGGAGAATACGGCTTACGGCTCCTGCGGGCTTAGCGCCACTCCTCTCCCCGCACCCCCCACCAGGGGGCGATACAGTGCAGCATCTCACTGGCTCCCTCCAGCAGCATGCAGAGCATTGCTTAAGGCTGCGCGTACAGGCCCAGTGGCAGTCTGTTACTCATCAGCTCTCAGGTCACGGGTAATTTGAGAACAGCGTAGCGTTTCTGAGTACAGTGATGTCGGGTCCCAGAGAAAGCGACACGTGGCTGTAATGTGGTGGCCAGCCCCGCAATGCTGTTGTGGCAGAAAGTGGAGAGAGGGATGGACAGCAGACAGAGAGGGAGAAAGAAGAGGCGCGAGGGAGGAGTGCATACTATATCCACGTGATGAGGCAGTAAGCCTGACTGACAGGTGGACGTGGTTTGACGCTACGATTAAATTTTACTGTATTGCCTGCCTTATTAGCACAGGAATCACTGCCTTCCAGCGGCACTCATACTTTAACAAGCCTTGTGTTAAGTTTCACAGCTTGACACCTTTGTCGGTGTTAAAAAAAACACACTGTGCTCAAACGACCAGAAACTATCAACTGATCAATCAGAGTGAAAAGCAGTGTCTCTGCTCACAGCAGCCAGTTCCTCAGTGAGAACAGGCGGGTCGTAGTGCCGCCAAAGCCGGCTGTGCCCAGCACACATCCTGACAGCACACTTTCAGCTGGAAATTAAGCACTTTGGAATACATCCAGCAGGTCTAAGCGATCTGGGCTAGTGGCACCTTTGTGAGAGCCCTACCTGGGTCTGCTGGGGGATGTTCAAAAAGTTGTCCCGTGATCCGATGCTGACAAACCTGTTGGGAGCTGTGGGGCCTGGCGTGGGGTATGCTGCAGGAAGAGAGAGAGAGTCCAAACTGAACTGAACTCATCCAACGGAACTCAGCCGAACTGATCTGAAGTGACTCTGGTTTCATTGAACTTGTCTGAGAGACAGCTGTCAAATGACCCTGAACCAACAATGCTCCAGCCTGAACCTGCCTCTGCACAGAACATTGCTCTTTAAATGTCTCTGCACGAATAGCTAAGATAATCAGTAATCAGGTATGGGTGATTACTTTGATACGAATGACCATGTAATTACCGCAGTAACTTGCCTGTGCACCTGCTGTTTTTGTATCGGCCTTAATGTACGATCAGGATCTAACGAGGCAGCGGCCATTGCTGCCCATGCTGAGGGCGGCAGAGAGCATGCATTGGATCCTGGCTGGAAACCCTGGGGAATGGCGCTGCACAGTTTGGGATCAGTCGAAGTGACAGTAGGTGTAATAATATAAACCTGACTCACTCTGATTGGTTACTATAGACCAGCTGACCAGTGACTCTATGTCCATGCATTACGATGAAACAGACTTCAGCTCAGAAGAGACTGTGACGTGCAGACTGGTATCTATCTCCATAGTCAAGGGTCACAGAATGGAGCTGAGAAGAGAGACTCCCGTGATGCGTGGGAAAGGCCAAGTCCACCGCAGGCCTTGGTGAGATTCTGTAGTCTGCTCATAACTGACATGTCTGGTTCTCCCGTGTACACAGACAAAGGCAGACAGGGTTGGGGGGGCTTCAGACGAATACAGGAATGTAGTATGTTGTGTACGTCAGCTGGGGGAGGACTGGGGGGGAGACTGACAACAATGGGGAGCACACGATCTGCCGGCTGCGGAGTAAAGGTCAGAGAGGAAAGAAACGATCTTGAACAAGGGAGACGAGACAAAAGAGCAACTAAATGAAAGAAACCTTAAACCAAACAATTTAAAATTAAAATTTTGAAAAGGTATAATTTAAGAAAGTTGGGGGGGGGGGAAAAGGAAAAAAAAATGCTCCGCCCAGTGCCCCTCATGGTGGGTGGGAACAGGAAGGGATGGCGCTTCTTCCCTGGAAGAAAGCCCCCCAGTGACGTCACAGGCATTCCGGACGCCGGGGGCACTTCCTGTGCACATGACTTCCCTGCAATGCACCCACTGACTGCCAGCGATTCTTACAGGATTCGCAAAAGTACTTTTCCTCTTTTCCTGAGGAATTCCGATCAGCGTGGCCTTGGGTTTCGATGCACCAGACGGTGGGGCCTAAGTTTACTCTTTGTAGAAAATAAAGGATTAAAATAAAATGAAAGCATGAGCGGTTGAGATACTGTCTCCCGGAAACAGACGTTTGTCGCGGCCCAGCGAGCTCGGAGCGCTCTTCTGCCCGAGCTTCCTGCACGTGGAGATCGGCACCGGCACACCGCGGGGACTGAGGCTCCAGCAAGAGAAAAACAACCTGCCACTGATTGATCTGAACAGCAGAAGTTGGAAGTCCAGGTGCAAACGTGGTCAAAGAATGCTGAGTGTAAGTGGGCGGGGGGGGGGGGGGGGGCTGAGA
>JAODKM010000043.1:2564270-2574827 GCA_026780845.1 Petrocephalus sullivani
TGCACAGAGACTGCACAGGGTACACAGCTTAACCTCAGCAGAGAAAGAAACCTCAGTGGTGCCCTGAATTCCTCTATCCTTCTATAACCTGCAGACTGCGTCTGGGTGCACATGGGAGCGGAGACACTGCTAATGAGGACTGAGCTTTCAGAGAGCTGGCTGTTGCTGATGGAAACTGCAGTTTAGGGGCACACATACCTGGTGGATGGAGTAGAGGTGATGGATCGGCGTCCCAAGGCCACCTGGTTGATATTGTAGTAGCTGGGACTCTCCAGGTCCGCCAGTGAGAAATTCGGGCCTGTTGCCGTTGCAACTGGGGCTGAATTAAAAAAAAAAAAGCGGCAAATGATGAAACACGAACTGAAAGCGTGGAACAATGGTGGGAAACATTCAGGATACTAAATGTTCTGCGGCAGAGGGAAGTGCACCCAGTGGTGACACCAAGAGTGAGACAGAGTGTAGCTGAGAGTGAGACAGAGTGTGACCAGAAGTGAGACAGAGTGTGGTTGGGAGTGAGATGGAGTGCAGTCAGGAGTGGCACAGAGTGTGGTTGGGAGTGAGATGGAGCACGGTCAGGAGTGACACGGAGTGTTGTTGGGAGTGAAACGGAGAGTGGTCAGGAGTGACACAGAGTGTGGATGGGAGTGAGACGGAGCACGGTCAGGAGTGACACAGGGTGTGGTTGGGAATGATACAAAGCATGGTCAGGAGTGACACAGTATGTGGTTGGAAGTGAAACAGAGCACGGTCATGAGTGACACAGAGTGTGGCTGGGAGTGAGATGGAGCAGTCAGAAGAGACTCTACAGGGAACGCGAGTAGGAGATGGAAATAGTGAGGGTGCCATAGGGGTCAGAAGGCACTCACTCTGTGACACGCGGACGAGCTCAGTGACGTTCCACACTCCAGACGTCACAAAGCAGTCCTGGAAACTCAAGTGGCCTGACAGGGAGAGGATGTAGAATGTTAGAAACCGCCAGGCACCATGGACGATTCACAGAAATTTCAGTTATTTAGTCAATTTCCTAAGATGGTTTTAAACCCCAGACCAAACATCACTCTGTACTAAATATGCTTTACAGATGTGGAAACCCTGATAAAGTGTAGGACCGGAAGCTGAAGCCACGGCAATCATGTGATGGTCATGTGACCATGTCTGCGCTGTGACCTCACCATTAGGCGGAGGCTTGATGTCGGCATCTCCTTGCTGGTTGGAGTTGTCTGATTGTCCTGATTCTGCACAACAGACAGAGGAGAAAGACAGCAGTCAGCAGGAAGGACGACGGCTTAAAATGTGGGAAAATACCTTCTTTACACTTTTCAATGTCAAGTGAGAAGCACTTATTATCTGTTAAGTGTTAACTTGGCTTTATTTATTCTGTGCCAAATGGAAAGTGTGGGAGTGTCTTTTATTCAAACAGAGCCCTATACGTCCTTCCTCTTCTCCAGGCCTTTGTTTTTAAACCTTTGAGTAAGGCCGATGATGGGGGTATACATGTCGCACACTTGCAGAGGACATTCACATGGGACAGAATGCACTAATTTACGTCACTTCTGAGAATGCCCAGCTCTCGTGCGTGAACCCCTGTAAGCATGGCACAGTTGGCGTGACACACGCGTGCATCCGTTCCCGGGGTTCTCCTGCTGCCGCTGGAGGCCGAAACGGACACACGGCAACACGATTCGCCACACTCCCAACAAGATTACCAAACCGCTCCAAAACAGAAACAAACGGAAAAAGTAAATCTCAACGTGAAAAACAGCAGAGGAGCGCCGCATCTCCAACGTGAGGAGTCACTCCTCTCCTTGCTGCCTGTGTTTTTCTGTCTCTCCCTCCGTCTCGCTCACGCATTCGCTCCAGTTAATCCTGGCAGCCATTTTAGCGCTTGGCAGCCATTTTAGTTATTGGCAGTACCGATGCATTCCTGTTTGCTGACAGCACACACACAGGCACACAAACACACACGCGCATCATCGAGGCATCGATCAGAAGCACAATCATAACCAGGCCATTGATCCTCCAAGCCATCTTCAGGTAAAATGGACTGCTACCGCGGAAGCTCTCAGCATGGGAGAACTAGAATGTCACTGAATGCCGTTTGTTTCCATGCCAGTACTGAGAGCATCCACGAAGAGCCAATCGTCAGACAAAGAGCCCATGTAAGGGGAGGCGCAGCAGGCCAGCATCGACAGAACCAGCGCTGCGAGTCAGGAGACTGAATCTCGGCCTGCGATTTGACCTCTGGCGGAGGTGTTCTCCATGAGACACACAGTGAGGTCGTCCTCAGGCGACCGTGTGGATGTTGTGAGGAGCTGACGCTTCTGGTTTCTCAGCAAAGGAAGCTGCTCACGCTGCAGAGCAGGCGGGCTGGTGACACTAAGCTTAGCCCTGACCCAATTATGACCTCGAGCAGCAAAAGACACGCCAACCGGGTCCGGCTCTTCTGTGAGCTGCTCTGTGGCCAGCTCTACACTTGATCCAATCACCAAGTCGTCTCAAATGAAAAGCCATAAGGGACGACACAGACACACAGAGAAACCCCCTCGGTGCCTCTGGTGAGCTTCCCATCCTATAGGTCTGCTTAACCTCAAGGAAATACCGTCCTTTGGAAATGCACATTCAGACAATGGCTAGGGGTCAAAATGATCAAAACAGAATGACACATGACACACAATCCATTGTGGCCTCTAAGGCAGACTGTGGGATGAATCGGAGAATCAGCATGTCTGTACTTTATCAGTGCGACTCACTCACACATGCCAAAAGACACAGAGGCAGGCACACACCACACTCCTCACACCAATGTTTTGAAAATTACAGGCACTTTAACAGGGATGGATAACATATTGGTCTCTATGATCAATACTGAGGCCTAAAGTGAAACATAGAGAAGTGTCTTTGATTTTGACAGCGACGGCAGCGATGACAGCGGGTTATGTCTCCTCGCTCTCTCAGTGACAGCAGACGTGGATTAGACCCAAAGTTCAGAGAGATCAGCAAAACTGGCCTCTGGGTCTGTCTGACACACCATCACTTGCACTGAGCCAATCGGGTGTCAGAAACTCGCTAGGAGAAAAAAAACCCAATGACTTCCCAGATGAAGCCACATGGAAACACAGGGCTATTAATAGACTGACAGCTTGTGTATGTGTGTGTGTGTGCCTTGAATGGTGCATAATGTGGGCTTAGGTGACAGAAAAAATTGGCCTCCAGTGAGAAGAACTTGATGTTCATCACCCAGACAGACACTGGCAACCACAGACCAGGCCCCTCCGCCTCGGCCATGACCTGCTACACCGTGTCCCCTGTCCCAGCTCATTTACAGAGGCTACCTTCCCTCACCTTTGACTATGAAGGTACGATAGAGGGCTCCAACTGGCGCTCAGAACTGACAGGTGTAGCACGTGAATATAAGCGTATAATTACAACGAGAAAATGCCAGAAGCCCAGTGGTGCTGCTAAAGGCCGGTGGAGGACAGAGCTTCAAGGGAGGACCGAGTTAACTGGACAGCTGCCGGAAAGCAATTAGTCTGAGGGAAGGCTGCTGGACCCCGATGCCCAGCGGCTGGAGGGTGGCGCAGGTGTGCTCGGGCAGCCCTGACAAACACACACACGGTGTCTTACCCTGAACACTGTGCAACCCAGAATCCTTCATTTATGTAGGCGACAGAAGTGCAATAGGTGACAGTCTGGAGCGAATGTCTGCGTGCTGAAGCCCACTCCTCAGTCAGGCCTCTTTAGACCAGGTGCATGCGCAGTCTCTAAATCGTTCTGTGCTTGTGTGGGTGGTTCATGTGTGGAAAACAAGTACGTTCATACCCTCGCATTTATAGCAACTTTGTATGTTTTCTTTTCCTTCTGCGCACAGGTTTATGTGCAGACGAAGCCATACAAGCACACCTTGGCATCTGACGGCCTCTCTGGATAAACAAACACACTGCTATGTAACACGGTCCGCACGTACACGGCGTGTGTGTCTGTGTGCCCTCTCAAGCGCGTCTCCTCACTGGAATTAATGACGAAGGCCAAATCTGCACCAGCCCGGGGTAACAGCACAGCTTCCCAATTGAGTTTCGCTTAAGAGGTTTATCAGTGTGTTGCTAAACATTCTGACCTTTTTTCTTAATCCTTAATGCGCTTAAAATGTTCCAAACCCGCATAATCCCTAAGGCTAACCCACACAGATGTTCACAGTGCTCATTTATTGGACTTTATTTTATTTTTCCAGGTTGCCCCTTATTTATTATTTTCCGATCTTATAATACCACTCGCCATCTGACAGTTGTGTTTGGCTTTCTCCTGGCATTTTCTGAGGACGCCCGTTGAGTTGGGTCTTGATTTCAATAAGACCCGGCTAAACTGGGCCAACAGTTCTGTTTGTGCTTAAGTTTCACAAAACACTCTTCCCTCCTGACAGCGATGCTTAGAAACTCAAGCTGCACCGTGTGCCTGGGTCTGTAATTAATGAGGACCAGCTCATTACCCCAGAATATCTGATTAAAACACTTTGTTATTGAAATGCTGTCGATTCATTTTGTCCGAATCGCCACCTCATTTTAACCTATTTATATAGCTAGGCGCATTGTTACAGTTCAGTGTGTCTGCTCACTTTGCCCACTCTCTGCACACACATCCTGCCGGCCGCCCTATGTGTGGCAGTAAAACCGGTGCATACCTTTGAGCGGCCCGTGCGAGCAGTGTGAGCGTGGCGGTGTGTAGCCCTGCTGAGACCCGGGTGGGGCAGGCTGGCAGGCTGGCTGGGTGAGAGAGCAGGTGTTCGAAGCTGCCCATCTGCGTGCCCATCTGTGCCTGGTGCCTGTGCCCGGCCAGATCCACACAGAGCATGGAGAGCTGGGTGAGTGGGGAGCCCGGGTCCGCTCGCACACGTGAAACACGGTGCCCTCCATCGCTCCCTGCCCGCTTTATCCGTGTAAACACCCTCGTTAACTTATTTACCGCACACTGGAACGGTCGGCGGCCTGAGTAACTTACACTTTCTCAGCTAAACTAGCTAATGGCGTCATTGCCGTCATTTGCCATCTGATTTCATTATTAGGTATTTCTTCATATATTCTTATCTTCATTTGTATCTTTTAACTGCACTTCTATTTCCAATTTTAATAAATTTTTTGTTTGTGTTTTTTTTTTATATACATACTACTCCCTCTGTAAAGCACTTTCTATGCTGTATAACTATAAAGTAGATAGATGGAAACTGTATTTACCCCAAGGGAAATTTTGTGCTATAAAACAAATGTATTATTATTCTGCTTTACGTCTTGTATAATGAACACTATGAATATTACATTCATCATGCATTTCACCTTCATCCTTGGGATTCCAACCAGCAACAAGATAGATAGACAGATAGATAAACAGACAGACAGGCAGGCAGACAGACAGGCAAGCAGGCAGACAGACAGACAGGCAGACAGAAAGACAGACAGGCTGCCACTCACGGCAGGTGACGGAAGTTCTATGAAGTTCCACTAAACACAGAGTAATATACTCTGGCTAACAGGATGCATGTATAAATGCTTATTTAGTGTCAATATCTAACTGAACAAAAATGCGCAAAGTATTGCACATGCTTAATTTACATAAGGTAACAAGTTTCCTGCCTCATAGACTTTTGGGGGGGGGGACCTATGGACCCCTCTGGAAGACCTTAAGAAGCTATCGGGAAAGCACTGGTTATAACAGAGGATGGTGGCTACTACTGAATACAGCTATACATATAAATGACTCAAGAAGACAAGGCTGAATGTACAATAGTGTACATTGCACAATAGTGAACATATTGCACAATAGTGAACATTGCACAATAGTGTGCAATATTTTTCCAACACAGTTTCCCCTGAAGATAAAGACAAAGGTAAAGATAATATCTAACTGATACAAAGTTAGCTGCACACTAACAACACAACAGGGTAAATATAATTTCATACAATACAGTATAAAGAAAACCTCTGCGGGTCCATGGCTAACTGGCTGCCCAGCCCACACTGTGCATGTCGATGTTATACAATTCACAAAGTGTGTAGGTGTTGTTAGGGCTAAAGTTAGCCATTGAATCACATCTTTGCGTTGATGTTGTTGATGCTGGCTGACAGTATGGAAGGATTTTCTTGAAGCAGATTTAGCGACCCCTCTCAATGCGAATCTCTCAATCAGAAAGCTATTTAGAAAGGAAACGCCCACGCCGCTCCTGTCGCTTCTCAAAATGTGCGCTTGCGATTTTTGACCACCAGGTGTCACTTTCTGGCAGAGAGGCGGAGCGCATCCAAATAGAAAGCTCCCAATATGTGAAAAGTCACAAAGGTTTTCAGCCGTAACACACTTTAAAATGCTTTGCAGACACGCTGCAAACAATGTGCCTGAGAAAAGGCGAAGGAAGAGTGAGACTGGAACGAGTGGCAAGGAGTGAGATTGGAGTAAACAGAAACTAATGGCACTTTATGCTCATAGCTGTGCATGAAATCCATTTTTACAGTTTAAAGTTCTGATGCCAAGAATGTGTATCCTGAGCAGCCCGTCAGGGTTGTGTGTGTGTGTGTGTGTGTGTGTGTGTCACTGCGTGCAGATTTCTGTGTGCATCTGGGTGTCTGTTTCAGTGGCTCGCCTCTTGCTGACACGCTCCTATACTAAGTTAGGGGTAAGAGGACAAGACAGGGAGACGCCGAGAGACAATGGAGCGAGAGGACATGAGGCTGCAAGGATGGAGGGGAGGGATGGTAGGTATCTCTGTGCAGTAAGGGGGGACCCCAATCTGCTCTATCTGTCCACCGTGAGTTACCCAGGAGATGGAGACCCCTAATCATTCCCCCATTCACATACCGGACAAAAACAGGTCCAGCTTTCTCCCAGGTCTCCCCCACCTGCCCCTGCCACAGCCCAGTCCTGAGCCCCAGTCCTGAGCCCCAGCCCTGAGCCCCAGCCCTGAGCCCCAGCCCACAAACCCGACGGGCACGCCGTGCGAGTGCCCACTCAGCCAGGTGGCAGGACACACAGCGGTGCAGCTATACTGCTCTGTGCCGATGCACCCGATCTGCAAGGATGAGCGAGCAGGCGGATCGTCACGCCATTCAAAACAGAGGTGCTGGCCAAGCTGCGAATTTAAATGGGCGTGGCCTGTAGCAGGGATGGGCCCACTAGGGCGAGGGTACCCAGAGCGCGCCAAGGGCCGGGGGGAGCGTGGGTGTGTGGATCATGTGACACACGGCCCCTCTGCCTGGTGCTGGAGGGCAGGGGGGTTTGGGGTAGAGCTGTGGGAATGGCAGCCGCTGCCAAGGAGGAGGAGACTGGCCAGGATGAAGACAGAAGAGACAGGCAGCGCTTTTGTGGGGGACCCCGCAGGGGAGCGTGGGGGGCACTGCGTGCCTCCGCCGGCACGGCCTCGGTAGCACCGTCCCGGGACCCCAAGCGACAGCATGAACAAAGGCTTGGGGAAGGGCAGACAGACACCCAGGGCCCCTAATATAGGCTGCTGGTGCACCGATGTGGGAAAAAACGACCATATGTTGTCTAATACGGCAGATACCGATACCGGAAACTTGCCGATTCGCTGAATGATATTTCATCGCAGAATATAAGCTGACATTTAAAAATGTGCTGGTAATATCATCCCAGAATGACACATCGAAGCGGTGCTGGTACGGTAACCCAGGGGTACACACACTTCCTCGGCTTGAGAGCTGCTTTTAAAATGGCCAGGTCAAGATGATCTACCTGCAATAAAAATGCTAACTATATGTTTTATATATATATATATATATACTGAGTATATTTAGTATATACAGTATATGTTGGCGAACCTTGCATCACTGCATGGACCCTCACAGCACAATGCAACCCGATACATTTTTGGTTCCCTACTCGGCCCGGTCCCCCCACTCATTGTTTTATAGCCCCTTTTTAGTAGCTAGCTGGCTCACTTTTGCATCAGCTTGCAATACATTCGCCTCTCCTGCCTGGTGCCCCGTGGGATCCTCACGATACGGCACAAGAGAAGGGATCCAAGTAAATGTTACGGTAACCTAATGTAACAGAGTAACAGCAGACTAGCCGCCCTTTACGTCAATCAAGTGGCGAATGCCAAAGAGAGGACAGACGATAGGGTGACATCTAAAAAAATTTTTTTTGAAAGTCATGAGATCTATCCGCACTGCCTTTGCGATCTACTGGTCGATCGTGATCGATGTATTGGGCACCCCGTGTCAACCGATATATCGCGCATCTCTGACATACAGACTCAAAGTGCGTGATCAGATACTGAGCTGACCAACGGCTGCTAGTTAAGTACAAAAAAGCCCAAGTTCACTGAAAATTCCAGCAATCATCCTTGCCGTTTAAATTATCTACTTGCCAAATGTTCCCATTTGCTGCACCAAAGCCACTTATATGCTCAAAATGATACACATATGCAGCAAACCCGGCTTCCACCATCTGGGGGCGCCACTGGGGTTTAGGGTGTCACAGCAGAGGATGACGATGAGCAGATGTGGACTCCACAGTGCTTCTGCCCACCTCAGTGTCCTGGGTTCCAACTGCAGTTCCCCGCCTTTATCATGTTAGTAGTTAATGCTTTATCCACAGCAACTAACAATTTTTACGCATTTATACATCTGGATAACGTATCAGGCGCTGACTCAGACTCAAGGCCGTAACAGCGGGGCTCCTTTCGGGGACTTTAAAGACCGGCTGCAAGGCTCCGAGTCTTTGTCCTCTGCCGCAGAGCCATAACGGAGGGGGGTCAAGTGAGGGTAGAGTGCGCGGACAGAGCGGATAAAGACAGCGCAGAGCGGGAGTGTGCCATGACAGACAGGAAATGGAGATTGAAACGGCTGCTGTTGTGGCCTCTGGCAGCTGCCTGGGCTGCATTTAACAAGCAGTGAGAGTCTCTCCGGAAACACCCATATCCCAGAAAATCTAATTAAACATCGAATTACAAACCCGAGACAAGCAGGGCTGCGAACAGGGCGAGCGGGAGAGCGTGTGTGCGGGTACGTGCCTGCATGTGCACGACAGGACGGCGTTAATGCGCTCGTTCGGTCTGTCATGAGCATACGAGGGAGAGCGTGCAGTATTTCCTGTGGCAGCCTGGTGTTAGTGGCTGGCCTCCCACGCAGGGTCACAACCCCGTTTGACCCCACGTGATCGCCATAGCCGTGTCCTCGGTGAACTCCGGAAGACCGGGCAGACCCCGACAGATGCAGATGGCAGGGATGTGAATGCGGGCGCGCAGATGTGTCGACACGCTGGGATGTAAGGCGAGAAGTCACCGTTTTCCAAGCAGATTAGTGAGATATGGCCCCTCCCACGAGGAGGGCCTTTGCTCACAGCTCAGGCAGGAGTAGGGGGGGTACGGGACGGGAAAATGAATAACTGGAAACAGCTCTGCAGTCACGGAGAGTAGCGAGGAAACTGGCGAATCGAAGCCAAATGTATTCCTCCCAAATTATTAAATGCTTACAGACCACAACATGTCTGCATTTCATAGGGCTGGCTGCCGTGTAACGAAAGGCCTAATGGGCAACAGGGGGTCCTATCACAATATTTAAAAGAGGAGGACTGATAGACGCACAAGTGGCGAGCGTGTCCGTGTTCTGCGACTACGAGTGACGTGTGGCATCCTTCCTGCACTGATTTGCTCAATTCGATTAATTTTTTTTTTATATAGCACCATTGGGTGTGGCAGAACATTAATACATCATTTAAACATGATAATAAATAAAATAGGGAAAAGGGAAGACAGAAAGAGAGAATGAAAGGCAGAAGACAATGGAGGAGAGGTATCAAACTCCCAAGTAGCAAGAAAGAAACCTTGGGGGTCGAAGGTCAACTGGCCGCCCAGTTATGCGTTTGCACATCTGTAACTGAATATGCGACAAACCCAGAATGTTCATTCAACACCAAGATCCTAAATGATCAGCAAACGCCTAAGAGTCACATTCGGGCAAAGGAAGGCCATGCATGGCGCGGGGGTAATATGAGCCTGCTTAAACAATCCCAGTGAAAAGCACGTGTCACCAGTGAAGTCAGACCCAACGCTGATGCAAAAGGCTGAGAGTGACAAAGGCCCCGGCCCGTGTCTCCACGTGCCACCAAACAGTCACCCCGCAAACAAGCGCATTCTGCCGTAACCTGGGCAACGGGCTGCCCGCTGAACCAGCACCACGCCGTCGCCAGACACTCATCAGACCCTCATAAAGCCCTCAGGCGCTCGTCACTTACTAATCAAGCCCTCATGGGGCCTTCGTCAGGCACTCCTCAAACTCTCGTCATGCCGTTGCCTCCGGTCTGGCTCCGACTTCAGCGAGAGCGACCGGGCGCACCCGCAAGAGGGCTGGGGGCCAGACGACAGCACCGAGGAAAAGGGGCTATTCCTGAAAACCAAACCCGAAGAGGGCTAAGGAAAAAACTAAATAAACTATCAGGGCAAAAAAAAAAAAAAAAAAAACTTCTAAGGACTGAATGAAGAACTACCAACCCTGGCCACCAGCTGTCGGTGTCAGACAGCATTTTCTCCGAGGCTCTGCCTGTCAGGGAGCTGCAGGG
>JAODKM010000043.1:2579293-2645960 GCA_026780845.1 Petrocephalus sullivani
GGGAGGGGTGGGGCGGGGGGGCGGGGCTGCGCGGCGGGTGGAGGGGGGGGGGGGGGGGGGTGCTTGCCTTCCCAGGATGTTAAGCCCCCAGCAGCATTCCATCCTCATCCCTGGCAACGCAAACAGCTCACCTGCTACTGTTACAGAACATTCCAGCTGCCCCAACACGTAGCGCAGGGGCGTCCCTGAGGAGGCAGTGGGAGCAGAGGAATATATATTGGTGTGGGTCTCTTACAATGACACGAAATCCTCCGTACGAGCTTGGGATGGAACACTAGTTACGCCGCAGAGCGCTGCGTTTTTGGAACGTATTACAATCACGTTTGAGTCAAACACGGAGCCCACAGAACTCACCTCGACCGTAATGAACGGACAATGTAACCCTATTTCAACTTTCTAGATGTAATGCCTCGGGCCACCTCTTAAAGTCTAAGTTTGTCCAGATATGACCTGAGTCAAGGCATGTGTTTGGCTATGACTCCTTGTCCAAGTACTCAGGCTGTTTTATAGGTCCCCGGGTGTGGAGAGAGAGCAGTATAGGATAACTTATTACAGGAAATACCTCCCTGATAGCTACCCCACTGGGCTCATAAGACATAGTGTTGAATAAAAGCCTGGAAATATTCTCAGCAACCCAAACAACTCCTGACTTCTAATTGATGTGACACGGTGGACTTTTCTGTTGACGTAAACGTTAGTGTTTTAGCCGTTCAGTCATTGTCCCATGAGAATGCATCTGACAAACAGATCGGGGGAAAACAATAGATACATATCTACTACGTGTCTGTTATTGTTTATCACGCGGTGGGTTCTGTCTACCAGGAGTCCATCACTGTGACAGAACTGACTCCAGGCCAAAACTTTTTTGATAGATACGTTCACAAGGATGAGTCCTGTGATCTCTCCCAGCATGAGGGAAGAAGTGTGGCCAAGGGACCCCCCCTAGCCTCCTCCAATGCTGCCCAATCAGTCAGAAGAGTTCCTGTGCTCTGGGGATCTACTGCGACCACAGAGCAGTGTGTGTGTGTGTGTCTGTGTGTGTGTGTGTGTGTGTGTGTGTGTGTGTCTGTGTGTGTGTGCGGTAACACTACATTAATCCTAAAGGAAGTGATACAGCTGTTGGATGCCAGACTGGAATGAAGCACTGAGCCCCCCCCCCCACAGGCTCTGGGGGGCGACGTGGAGCACGACTCCTTTCACAGCAGAGAGCAGCAGCAGTCCTTACTCAGCAACCACTAAGAATGCAGCTTATGGTTAACCAATCAGGAACTGCCACGACCTGCACCTGCTTTGCCACTGGATGCTGCGAGCCGGGTCAGAGTGCAGTTCTGAGCTCCAGACTACTGGACTCAAAAAGATACGAAGAACCAAGAATTCAGAAGATGCAATTTGATAAATCAAAGAAACAGTCTCTCAGGCTAAACTGTGCTGTGTTTAAGCTATTATGTATAATAAATTGTGCTCAAGAATACTATTACAATTGCACTGAAATCACTTGAAAAATATGGGACATTCGTTATAGCTCCAATCAATATGTGTATATAAGAGACTCAATATATTTCTAGAGACACAACAGCCCTGCAAGCTGTGAGGCAAAGAGAGGAGCCGGGACATGGCCGTCGTTGGTCTGGCCGTGCGCTTAGCTGGCTCTGTGTTCCCCATGAGTGTGGGGGAGCGAGCCAGCTGCACCCAGCATAAACACATGCCTTCAGAGCTCACACATTTCCTGCCCCATTCGCACTGTAACTCCCTGGCCTGCCGTCAGCCTCACCGGCGCGGGACGTGGCAGCGAGAGGCGGGGAGTATGTCTGTGTGTGTGTGTGTGTGTGTGTGTGTGTGTGTGTGCCTGTGCCGGGGGACCTTAAGAGAAACATATAAGTTCTGCCTGGGTGAGCATTCAGTCAGAGAGAATCACAAAGGCCCCAGTGTTCCAAAATGTGGTCATAATTACAAGCGCACTGAGCCTCCGACTCTCGTCAGTAATATGTGAAATGCAGTTTGCAGTTCTGACACACAACTCGTGTAAGTCCCTCCCCAGTTTATGGGGACAGCCCTACGCAGCGTGAGGCTGTGACACAGGAGAACGGGCCGGTGGCCATCGGCTCACTCGCCGGGCACACTCTGCTCATTTGGATGTGGCAGAGCGGGCTGGCAGCCTTGGGCACTCGCGTCTGTGTGCTGAAATAAACAAACAAACAGGCAGCCCTGCCGCGGCCCAGAAAGTGCCACCACCTCCCGTCGTCGGGGCGCATGAGACCCTACGAGGCAGCCTGGACTGACAGCCCGGTGTCTGCTCCCTGATCACCTGCTGCTGACCACATTCCTACCACTACACAGGGTAAAGGGTGAATCACTCTAACACGTGTAGAGACAGCAGTCGAAGAGAAAGTTTTACACAAAGACACGTAATTAAACCACAAATCTCACTGCACCCCTAAAAAAAAGCGAGGATGTGGTACTAACAGCGACCACAGTCACTGGAATCCATTCAATCACTTAAATTGGCGAAAGGCAGAGTGTTTACACTCTTTTGTTTGCTATAAACCAAGCAATGTGTGTTGTTGTTTTTTTTTTTGTTTTACAAAAGGGTTTTCTGTCATCTTGATAGGCTTATTTATAATTTGCACACACAGCCTCCTTAATTACCTATGAATCTACCCATGAACTGGTTAAAAGGAAGCAAAGCTTGGTGGGGGGTGGTGGGGGGGGGGTGTCTCTTAATTGGTGGGAACTGAGACGGTGCTGAGCATGGAGTGCGAGACACATGATATGAGCGGGAGTGACAGGATGGAAGAGCAGGCCCGTCCTGACAAAACCAAGCCCTTCCCCTATGCCTCCTATCCTCAGATCAGGTGAGACGGGTGAAGAAAGCGGACCGTGCTACACCACAGAGCACACCACACCTGTTGAAATAAGCACAGAATTAACACTGGCCTTTAGAATTCGGCACAAGGTAACAATTTAATTTGATCTCCGGAATTACGAGTTAGGCTGCACAAATATCTCTCTCTGCCACACATATTTCCACCAAAGGAGCGCTACACTTCTTAAAGGGGCAAATAACCAAAATGTGAGTTCATGGGAAAAAGCTGCAGAAAAATGTGAGCAGTGCTGGACACCGGCTATGTTTACCTGGGGGCCATTTAAATGGGAAAATGCGCCTGGGGCCAGAGGGACCCTTGGTCTGCACAAACCACGGAGTAACTACCGGCTGCCCTGGGCTGCCTCTTCTGCCGGCAAAGCAGCCGATTTACGTCCTGCTGAGACTCGTTTGTTTTTTCAAGTTACAAACGTTTCCCGCTAATAAAATAAACCTGAGGCGAGACGCAGCGGCTCGCACCCTGCTCTGGATGTGTCTCCGTTTGAAAGGGCATGTTGGGTGGAAAGGCCAAGGGAGGCGGGGGGTGTAGCCAGATGAGCTGAGAGACTGATTTAAGGGTGGGATGCACGCAGTCAGGACACCAGCATTCAACATGTGACATCCCTCCTTCACAGGAATAACGGCAGAGCAATCCCACTAGTACAAACACACGTTCATATCTCGGATTTCCTGTCATTGTGGTTTGGAACCCTAAAGACACGCCCACATAGGCATGCCTGGACACACTCGCACAAAAACAGAAAATGATCATCTCCCCATGAAAGCACAAATGTACAGTGAGTCTGCTGGTTCCAAGCCCAACCTGTGCAAGTGTCCTGAAGGGATATTTGTATAATTACAAGGAACAGTGCAGGAAAGGTGAATGTAATAAATATTAATAGCGGCAGTAAAATTCTGTATGTTCTGGACCTCCAGCAGGACCACTCGCTTTAACAGCAGCACTTTAATAATGAGACCTACAGAGACCTTTGTGGTCTCCAGTTACAGGCAGCTTTGGAGGCCCTCTGGTCTCATATGAGAAAGGAAATAGGGCAGCATCCACAGCAGACCGAAGAGGGGCTGGGACGACGGCGGACACAAGGTTTGATAAAAGGAGACAAATCGCTTAACTGTCGACCCAAATGTGGCTATGACTCCCAAGGGGAAGCCCCCATCTTTGATTAGAGGGTCGGCTGGTGGCTCCGAGAGCCCGGAACTCCGCTACAGAACGGCAGAATGAGAAATCTTATTAGGAATGATTAGGCCATTGTTAGCCATTTTTGTCATTTCTGACCATGGCTATGAGGCCCTCACTATAGAGCTCCAGATGAAGCACTGTTATGCCGCACGGCATTCGAGGCCCGCTGAGTTATGGGCTATTTCATCCTGAGCGAGAGATTAGTAATGGCCGACACGACAGCAAATCTTCTGGCTGCTTTGCTCTGACACTAATGTGACAGCTGAGGTGACACGGGCAGAGAGGACAAGAAGAAGGGGTTAGAGCGAGATGGAGGTGGTGAAGGAACCCGAGGAAGACGATCCAAAAGTAGGCATGAAGAGGGGCAAAGACGGATGGAAAGGATAGGGTGGGAGGACAAGAAAAGGAGAGGAAGAGGGAATCCTGGGACGGCTGAAGGGGGCACCTGACCCCCTCACTCGGCCGAGCACCAAGCGCATGCCAAACAAAGAGGACAGGACAAATCCTGACAGGCGCTAACAGCCACCATGCAAACTCTCTGTTGCTCACAGGTGGTAATAAGAAAATGGAGCGGCAGCAGAACTGCCGGACCGCTCTCTGGTTTCACTTCTTTTCACTGCAGTCAGGAGACACATTCCTGACGGCGACCCGCCACCGTTGCGATTCTCCATGCGGAGGAGTCCAAAGGTGTGTCCCAAACCGGCCACTGTGAGCCCTAACTGCTCTCAAGTTTCATCTCCTCAGGTGCAGTGTTCAGACATCAACCCCTCATTTATGTTTAATAAGGGACTCCCTTCATTTACACACAGGGGGGTCGAGGTGATATTTAAGACATGCAATAATACAGATCGATGTGGAGCTACATAAATGGGACGGATCGGGTTAACTTCCAAAGCAGAGGTATTAGAACCTTCTGGAGGACACCGGGAGGCTCATATGGCCTAGCAGTGAATATATGAATGACACAGAGGGGAGGAGAACGGAGAAAGGGAGTAGGATAGATATTTGCAGGCCGGGCCAAGAGGCCAGGAATTTGCCTGGATTGCAAAGGGTAAGTGTAAGTAAGTAGGGGTCAGTAAGGGACGGTCTGTACACCTCAAAGACAGGAGGAGACGCTGTAAAAACGCACAAACACGATAATCACACATAATAACCCCACTTTTATGCTGCAGTCTATCCAATCCCCTCGTTTTGTTTTTTGGGCTGTGCCAGCTCAGGGGAGACACAGAGACAGCGTGCGCACCATGCAGCCACAGAGTGGGCTGCGCTGCTACCTGCTGTCCGACCCGCTAACCATCAGGAGAGGCGGTACCCACCGGCCAAGCTAAGCAGCCATCCTTTGGCGCCCGGAGGAATTATGGGAGGGTAATGGCTGAATTCTGCTGAGACCTCAACAGGCCCAGCCTGCATGTCAGACCCCATCTGACTAAGTTTAAGCAAATAACGGAAAACAAGCAATTATACTTGGCCAGCAGAGGGCCGTGTCTTGGGGGTGGGGTGAAATCACTCCAACAGATGTGATTTTTATTAAAAAAGAGAAACAAAATGAAAGTTCCACTATGTTCTATTTTTCGTCGATGGAGTAATTCCTTTTAATGTGCTACTTTCGTTCTGTCTTTGCCTATTATTGAATTTCCTCCGGCCCCTCCTCTGTCCACCACACCGGCACTTTCTCTCAGCGACCTCAGCGAGTCAAGAAAAAAACTCAATCAGGCAACGATTCCTGAGCAAAAGCAACTGGAAGTGGACAGAACTTTGGCTATTCTAATGGTGGGGGGGGGCAGAGTATGATCACGATGGTGGCCGGGTGCAGGGAGACCGGAGACTACATTAATTGTCGCTCTGGAGAAGGAGGGAGAACTACATGCAGTTAACGCAGTTGTGCATTGAGTGTCGAAATGTGAGGTCAGATGTGGAGTGCTGGTCATTAGGCGGGGCCGATCTCTCTTACCTGGGGAGACGCGAGAACCCATCCAACACGCAGGAACAGCGGGAGAGAAAGAAAAGCAAAAAGCCTCTTGTTAATTTCAGGGACACATATGCTGGCTGGCATATTTATTTTTGATTCCTGAAGGTCTGTAACTGGCTAAGTGTGAAGACACTGGCACTGTTTGTACCTGCAAATCACAGGATGCACCGCAGTACGATAATAAATACTGGTATAATCATAAACAACCGCAGGCACACTTCCTGAATTCATAAAAACAGGGTCCTGGTCAGAGCCATGGCATTTAGTTTGGCACCAAATCCAAAGCACAAACATCGCCACCTTCATCACTAACATCATCTTGAATACCATAATTTTATTTAGTGTCTAATCAGATGAGAACTTTTAATTTACTACGTTTATTAAGTCTGATTGCTGAAATATGACATCACTTGTCCAGGCTTCCTGTTTCCGGAAGGTGGAGCTTCAGCAAAGCAGTGTACCTGTACTTCCGGTTTGTCATTAAACCCATGGGCGAATCTAGTCACTTTTACTGTAATGCACCCATCTGCTCCACTTTGAAACAAAGCCGAGCTTATCTGAGTTTTCATGACTTCCCCCAGAATATAGAACTGCGGAACGCCTGGGTGAAGTCGATAAAGAGGGACGAAGATCTTCTTTTTATTATAGATGCAGAGGCTGTTTCCGCCTTACTCAGGTTGTAAGCACACTTGGGTGATCATCTCAAACGAGTTATGTTGGATATCTGAATTCGTCATAACAGAACTTACAGACCGTCTTGGGGTCTTATCAACCAAGCTGTGTCCCTCCCAATAACAAACTCTCTCCTACACCTTCTCTCCTACTGTCATGAGCTACTCTCTCACCAGCACTGTCGTACTTTATTGGAGAACCGAAATGTTCCAAAACCGGCAATTATGACTGACTGTAACCACTATTAGCCGTATGCAACTCACAGCAACAATAAACGTAACATTTTCTTTGTTGAACATCTAATTGGAAATGTAGGTTCTGCACGTATCAAGAAAGGCACGCATTTGTTCCATTGTGTGTCCCAAAGCAAAAATAGTACGCTGAACGGTGTGAACTGTTACAGCCGTATTGTTTATAATAAAAAGACGTTGATCGGTTAATAGAAACTTGGGTTATGACATCTGGTAACGTTATAAATTAATACACAGAGAATCAAACCAACAAAAGTGCTAAACACTTTTCATGCAGGATATATTACATAAACCACGGTTAATTTGTACTGACCATAACTTAAAATTTTTAGAACGAATATTACTAAAAGTAAAATATAATAAGAGACGGCACTAATCAGGGGAAAACCGGAAGTTTCAATTCACTGCTTTGACAAAAATTTCCGACGGGCGGCTCCAGTGTGAGAAAGGTCTATAATACCAAAGGAATTCCAGTAAACAAGAATTTTAATTCACCCCTCAGAGATTCACCATAACAGAGAAGTGACAAGGTATTGTGGCAGAGAATGTTATCTGATTATTTAGAGGCATCCAATGAGCATCAGTGGAGGATTCCATCCAACCAATCAGAAGCATCCCATGAATACTCAGTCAGTTTCCAGCAAATGAAAAAGAAAAAAAAAACAGCAGAGCATTTCGAACCAGATGATTACAGTGTGTGGTGGCAGAGCCAATCGATGCAGAGGAGAGGAAGTGGACCGAGGAGAAAGGCATTCACTACTCCTGTAACGTTTACAACAATCGGAGGTGTACTGAGGCCAGGCAGGCATGAAAGAGCTCGCTGTTAACACATACGCCGAATTCCCCACAGCTGGAGGGACCGTGATTTATTCACTGTGTATGTGTGCAGTGAGGAACATAATTAAGACAACCGAGAAAGAGACAGTGTATAATTTGACTCTCAACGGGCGCCTGGGGCAGACTGAGAGTTCCCAACTCCAGCTTAGCTTCCACACACCGGCTCTCCTGGAGAGATGAAATATGTGTCAGAATCGAAACGCTTATTGTAACGTGTCAAAGGAATGTGGAAACGATCTGCGGCTTTGACATCAAACGAGGGACTGGGAGGCACAGTTGTTCTAACCCCTGACCTCCGACGTGCTCCAGAGACTCCCAGAACAACCAGCTCACAGCACGCCCCCACCCACCAGGAGAAAACAGCGCCAGGGTACTAAGTGGGTAAGACGGACCAGAAAACATATACACGTGTATATACAGAGACAGGCACATAAATCTTTATTTTTATAAAATTAGCAATCACTAATCTGATGTGTAAAGATATGTAAAAAAAAAAAAAAGTGTGGAAACATCCCAAAATCTGATGTTTTTTTCCTCAGAATATTAGGGGAGAATTTTAACACAGAACCACACGCACACTTATTTCTGCAAACCAATGATTATGCTGTAGAGAAACGATCACTCTTTCGCATTTGTTCTTTCCTTTATAAGCGTCAGATTAGTACTATTTTGTAATTTGTAGCAAATCTGAATATATGACATATAGAGTATCAAGAATACATTTATGGAAATGTTTATTTGATGTTCAATGTCAATAAAATTAAATTAAAAAAAGAACCACACACACAGGCAAACTGAGTCACATGCACACAAGTCATTGTCACGGCAACAGGAACATTCATGTCGGCATACGTATAGACAGAAAGACACAAACTGAGTCACATGCACACAAGTCATTGTCACGGCAACAGGAACATTCATGTCGGCATACGTATAGACAGAAAGACACAAACTGATGCACATGCAATTTACATACAGCTTTGGGACAATAAGTGAGCTGAAGATAAACTGTACACACTGGGAATGAGCCTTTGAATGTCTAAAAGCTTCATCCTCAGCTCTACCTCCAATGTACAAAAATCACCCAAGGACATGCGCTGTTCTGTTCCCTAGAAAACAAAACATAGATGCATTCACATGCCCATCTGTCTTTCTGCTATATTCATAGCACCCGAAATACCAACACACAGAAACACCCACGCAAACACAGGTGAATCTAGCTGCATTTGCCAGGTCCTAGGCTACATAGCTAGTCTGGGATTGGGGTGGGCTGTTTTATCTCGAGCCCAAACGAACAAAGCACAGCCTACGCTAACATTAACGCTCGGCACCCTCGACCACTCCTGTTCTTATACATGTGAAGTATGTGACATAACCCACCTGCTGTGGTTTTATGCAGACATCGAAATGCACGGAACGTCTGGACGCAGCAGAAACAAGAGACCCTAGATGAATTTGCTCGATGCCAAGCTTCCAGCAAAGGGCTTCCCCCCCAGGAGAGGCTAGATCAGAGGAAGCGAGGCTCCAGTGCTCATTGGCGTTTCATTACTCCGCCTGGGTGGCCAAGGCGACGACCGTGATCTAGACACAGACCTTTATCATGGACTTTCGTTAGCAGACCGTCACAGAGACGCCCCCACCAGCCTGGCTTAGTTACAGGAATTCCTCTCTGGCTCCTACACCCTTCCTCTGCCTCAGCTACAATCTAAACAAAAGACACATCTGCTGTCTCTCTCCCTTACCATGATGACCACAAAGCCTCATCCCAGTATCCCCAGTTCGTCTTCTTCTTCCAGCTCACAGTGCCTTACCCTCAATCGTATCTTCTGTTACATGAGTTACATAGCTGTATTAAAGTCCACGACCGTGGTGATGTCACCTCTGCAGAGCTAGCTGTCGAAGAAGTCCCTCAGAAGAAGTAGTGAGAGCAAATGTGCAAGTCTGCCACATCGTTGTTTTCATCTGAACCTTGACCAAGCGACTACATGGACACGGACACAGAAACACGCACGCACACACACACACACACAAAGATGCGTGATTTGCGACAGGCAGTTCAGCCATTTTCGACTCAGATCCAAACAAAGGTCTCCAGCAAGCTTTATCCAGAAAACAGGGCCGGGGTCAGAGGTCGGAGGGCGAAAGGGGCGTGGCCAGAGATCGGGAGGCGGGGTGAAGCAGCAACTGGCGATTGGAGCTTGGGGCAGAAGACTGAGGTGTCCTGTAGACACATCCAAAACACTTACGGCACATAACCCCGAGCACAGAACTCAATCCAGCAATTCTTCCAGGCTTGGTCTCCCATCCTCACCTATCCCAAATCAGCCAATTGTCCGTCTCTGCCCTGACTCTCACAGCCTCTTGGGTATTCTTTGGTAAAGAACATTCCTAATTCCCAATACCTGTCCAAACACCTGGTGTTTCACAGCTTATTTTAGGGACCCTAAATTGATAGCAAATGTGTGGATTGCTTCTTTTTTCATCTTGGCATTAAAACTGAGAACTCATTGAACATTTTCTTGGCAGTAATTAACGTCTTCATGTTTTTAAAGGTGTTCCTTTTTATATCATGCTCCATGTGGTTTTGTTGAGTTTTTTTTTTTAAATAAATAAATAAATAAAGTCCAATGACCGGCCCAGATCTCTGCTACAGCACTCGTCTGAGTCATAACCCTCGGAACGGTGGATTTTCCACGCAACTCAACACGGCACCATAAAAACCTGGTTAGCCTCAAACCGCCTGCCCCCCAATTTCATGCACATTCAATCAATCATCTCAAGCTCGACCCCAGTCCTGCCGTTGTTCTTACATTCGTTGGAAGTACGGTTCCTCCACCAGTACTACACCTCCGTATCCTGTTTAAGACCGCGGCCGTTACGTCGAAGACGCCTCATAAAGACCCCTCTAGTGTCCAGTCCAGGGAGGAGGGGGACAAATGGACAGGGACAAGGTGGGCGTCCTTCCTGGTCCAGGGCTGTTTGAGAGGGTGCATTTAAGAGCTGTTTAAGAGCGTTAATTCTGTAAGATATGGGTGCTAATGACATGGAGATGTGCGCTGCTCTAGCCCGGCTGGATGGGTCGGTCATGGGAAAGCAGGGCTCACAGCTTCCATGATAGCTTGCTAGCCTTGGCAGAGGTTCAGCATTCCACGTGTGGCTGTGATGTTCAGAGCTGTGACCTCAGAGAAACCCACAGCATCGAGGGCCTACTGCCCACCTGGCAGTGAATCTTTTTGCCCCTGAAAGGCTCTTTTCCACACGGGCCTCAGAAAATCAGTTCTCATATGCTCAAAGACTCTAGCACAGAGCTCATCCTCTCATGCAGGCAGGATTCTAGCATAGGCCCTGTTGTCCTACACACTCTTGTACCATCCTGGTCCAGCTCAACCAGAACACTCTTCTTGCTTAAGGAGGACTTCACAGGCCAGTCAGGGGTTCTTTGGTGAAATTCAATTAAGGACTAACAAAGTTAAGCATGCTAATTGCAGCCTCATGCTAATAAGGTGATACAGACTCAGCTCTGGCATGTAGAGGGAACCACCCCACCACGGGAAAAAGGTGCCCAATGTATTTTCACAACTAAGAAAAGAGGCTAAGAGTTACTGCACAGACAACCACCAGTTATTAGCAGTGCAAGTCCTTCCGTGTGTGATGTCCAGTTCAAAATCTATTTTGAGCATCTACACTGTGTGACATTAAGTCATCGTCCTGTAAATTACAATACTGACTGTGTACAGCTGCCAATGTCTTATAAGAGATATATACAACTGCCAATGTCTTTATAAAATGTCTTCTTATAATTTGTTTGTTCTGCATTTCTGTGTGCTGAGGTGAAAAATAAATCTGGTAGCAACCTCTGGCACAATACTGACATCAAGAAGGCAATCGTCGCTCAGCCTGTGTTTATTAAGGATCCAGGGGACCTGTTGCCCAGTTTAACAGCTTGTATCTATTCAGGGACTGTAACCACCTTAAGGCGAAATGGCACATATCACATGATGCAATGTGATTGGCTGTCGGCTGGCCTTTAACGGAAGGCTGACCAGATGCCCTGCATTTAGCCAAGTGTCAGTGTACTACACAGCATTGCCCTGTCTCCCTCCACTACACAGGGCAGGTACATTTAGGGAGAGACTGCGAGGGATCGACTGGAGGAAGGGAGATCCATCTGCAGTGGCATGAGGAAATCCTTTGTTTCTCTTCTCCATCTGCTGGGATTTCCTCATCTGTGCTGCTCACAGAGCCTCTGGTGACTTCTAAAGCTTCCCGTCACTAGTGAGCTTCCCCGTACCTCCAAAGGCTTCCTGCTGTGCTCATAATAAATGGCTAAAAGAGTGAACTCTTACAAGAAAAAGCCCAAAAGTTTTGCACCTCCAGATAATCTACATTTCACACCCAAATAGTAGTCCCTTTACTTTCCCGAGGTGACTAATGTTATAATGCAGATTAAACCACACAGAATAAATGCAGTTTTTTAATGGTTAGGATAAACAGATGATTAGCGGCACACAAGCCTGTTTCAGATTCCATTTAGCTGTAAAATGTTCCATTTAAAATAACTCTCAGTCACTGTCAGGCCTGAGCTAAAACAGGCTCTGGATTACTTTTACAATCAAGGCTGGGAACAGTGGTCTGTTGGCAGGAGCACTTGAGACATGAGGCACCTTGGGAAATGACGTAACGGAGCGCGAGGTGCGGTTTTCACACTCAGCTGAACACCCGCTCAGCGTGGCACGGCCGGCTAAAAGTAAACGGGGGTTTGGTGAGCGCAGAAAAAAAGGGAGAGGGATCTGGCAGGAGAGGGAGGGGGCGGGAGAGAGGGAGAGTGAAAGTTGCACTATAATGGCAGAGTAATGAGAAGCCTCCATACCACCCACTGACCACATCAAGGCCGCAGTAATGACAGGGCTTTCGGCACGCTGGCCTGTGTGCAGCCGGCGCCGTGTGTGTGTGTGTGTGTGTGTGTGTGTGTAACAGCAGCTAGCCTGCTTAGCCAGTTTAATAAGAATAACAGAAGAGTAGATTAATACACACATATATATATATATATATGTGTGTAGCAGCCCTATTCCCTCCCAATGATCAGACCCCACACTCCACCTTGTGGAAGACGAGCTCTGAAGCAGAACAACCAGCGGCCGCTAATCACAGGCTGAAGGCCCCAATCGACGTTTCTCCTGAGCCATTTTCGACTCATTCCTTCCCAGCCACCCCCCCCCCAAAATCTCCCCTACCCTGTGTTTATCTTAGACACCCAATTTGCTCCTGCGCTCGATTCATTTGTGGTGCGGCGGCTGAAGGCTTCTCCCCGGCAGCGTGGAGGAGGATGAATGGGCCCGTTGTCATGTTTGTTTGACCCGTCAGCCACACAAACATTTCCCCTGGGATTGAGGTTACGTGCCAGTACCCACTACCCGCCCCAACCAGCAACAACCCTATGAAAGACTGTCTAATATTCTGTAAAATCCAGCCGACTGACATACGTAGATGAATCGAGGCCTAAATGACTGGAACTGAGAAACTTAGGTTGCATTCTGTGTCCCCTCGCAACATTTTTTAGGTAAACCAAAAGATTCAAATAGCAAAGGAGATTTGACTAATACTGCCGAGTACAATTCTTTAAGCATCAGGAAAAGAAATCAAACCAATAAACATAGAAAAAAAAAAACATCTTTGTGCAAGGTTTCACTCCTTGGCCAGAGAAACCGAGAGAGCGAGAAAGAACATTACAAAAAGAGAATGGAGCACACATTCAGGAAAAACACTGTGTAATTGGGAACTGGTTGTTTTGCATTAGGCTAAAGAAAATGTTATGGGTACAAAGTCCCAGAGAACAGGGAAGGATCCTGGACAATGAAACATATCCCAGATGAGACTGACATGTTCAGGCAGAACTATGGAAGTTCTTGCTAATCTCTCAACAGTTCTAGCAGTTCTAATTATACATGTGACACCAGTCAGAGCTCTGCGAAAGGAGCATATTGGGATTACTGGCCCATTGCTACCGGACTGTCTCGCGAGCGATGTCGAGGAAGGCTCCCTCTGAACATAACATCAGTGTTTATGCCAATTCTCTCTCATAATCAAAGATGTATGACTATACATTTTACAGATCAAAGGGCTAAAGGCTGGGCTGGAAATCTGACTAAAGATTTATGCAGTAACCAGAGGTGTTGGGTTTCCGCTGATGGTGCCCTTGGCGCCGTCATGACATGTGACTCGGGGGCACACGGGCCAATTAGGGGCTGTTAGCAGAGCTATGCGTGGGACTGGCCTTACATGCGAACACTACCATTCAGGCCAAGGTGCAGGACAAAAGAACAAAAAACATCTGAACCCTTAATATCTCAAAATGAAACCAAAGGCTCCAAGCTTTTACACTTTGTACTTTGTGGTCCGTAACCGCAGATAAAGATCTGTCCACAAATTAGGCCCAGATTTCTTTAATTCGTTGTCGGTTGCTAGAGCCAGAGTTCTGTTATTAAAACTGAATTCTTAAAAAAAAATAAAAAACACCTCCCTCAAGCAACACACCACCCCCGAATTTCACTCTGTCCCACCCTTCATATTGTTACTCGCCCACCCTTTTCTCTTGTCTCTTATTCTCACCTTCATTTGGCCACGCCATAATTTATCCTGGACACAGGCTTTTCTAATCTACAAGCTAAATAAGAGACAGTGTTAAGCTGTGGTACATGGAGAGACTCCTACCAGCTCCCCCCCCCTCCCCCGCCCACTGTCATAAGCAGAGACGGGCATTCCTGTGCTGAGCAAACTGTGGAAGCTTAGCTAAATAAAGTAATCCTGAGCATTCAGGCAGATTTCTAGATTTCCTCCTAGGTGCCCCCACCCCCCCCCCCACCCTAGGCATTTAAGGTTAAAGAGCCAAACCCCACTTCTTCAGTCTGGAAAGGGAAAACCCCTTACTTTTTGCCCACTTTTAATCACCAACAGCACCAACAACCTCTCCCCAAAGCAGGGGCTACTGACTGAAGCCACATTTGGGAGTGTGAGTGTGAGGTCTTGCATTCTTCCGCGATGTGCACATGCGATCAGGCACCAGGTGTGGGCCGGGGGCCAGGTGGTGAGCTTGTGATGGGAGTGACGTAGGCGGGGGGGTGGATGTACATCATCTGCACAGAATGTTCACAACGAGCCACTCGCTGCCCCCTGAGCTTCACCGACGGGGACGCTGCAGCTACGTCCGGCTCTTCATCGAAACAGAATGTCAGAGGCTCTATGTATATCTGTCTACAACCGATGTGTCTCTAATCATACCACCTTGTGTTCTGGACTCTAAGTACTGTGACGACTCTGCCCCAGCTGTTTTTGGGTTGTACTGATGGTGCTGGGGAACATTATTTCATACCCCTGTATACCTGTACATGGATGGTATTATAATAAAGCCCGCTTGACTTGACAGGAACCTTTGGTCCGTCATTCTGGGCTTGGCAATAACCAGTTAATTGCAAAGAAATTAAAGAAAGACAAAGACGACAAAGGGGGGAAATGGGACCGCCTACAAGACAACTGCGGTGACGCCTCCGCCACCATCTTCTCCGAGACAGACACAAGACTAAGGATGCTGGGAGCTGGAGGACAAACATAGTCTGCCATGCTAAACTCGAGTCCAGGCCACACTGTCACGACAGCAGTGAAACAGCAATGGCGTGCCAACTAGGGCTGCCCTGGAAGCACCTTGGATACTGCCCAGGCAAGTTACGCCAGGAGGCTCCGTTGCCATGGAGTCAGTGTAGTCCACAGCCAATGAATGAGGAGTTATTGGGGGAGTGGTGTCAGGGTGGCGGTGCCATGACAACCCTACCAATTGATTTGATGGTCAGCTACAAACTAGGTAAAAGGTACACACCCAATAAGGGTACAGTCTGCTCAAATGTAGATAGATAATTATAAAATAAGTTTTGCCTTAAGTTTTGGACCATTTTCCGAAGTTTTTTTGCTTAGATATTAATTTCCTCAATAACACCGATCCCACGGACTGTAAAGGTAAGCGAAACTTGCTGACAGCTGTGGGAAGCAGGTGTCGGGTGTCCTGGCATGCATCCTGCACCAGTGACTTGGCAATATTTCCTTCAGCATTTTGTCTCAAAGTTTTAGGTCCGTAGGTAGCGGGGCGGTGAAGGACACAGCCCAGGACGCGAAAGGTCGCCTCTGCTTTAAGAACGGCCCTGGTGTCACAGCCTATCACGTGGCACTTAACCTGAACCGCACAAACAAAATATCTAGCAGTGTAATAACCCCGCTAAGTCCTCTCAAATTAGGGTCCCGCTACAGCCAACGAGAAGCAAGTGTCCGGGGGGGCTGGGTCTCGAAGGCGAGGCAATTTTAGGGCATTTCAAAGCTTGCCAAACGTTTTAATTGGTGCCATTTCAGGGGTTAAAATGGAAGGAAAAACCGAGGCAGGTTGTGGCAGGTCCCTGTGATACAGATCTCTTATTTTAATTAACTGTTAGCTATTTTGCACAAGTAATACGAACTGTCCCCTACTCCATGCAGAGAATGGCGGCTATGTGCGGGATATTAACGAGGAGGCTTCCGCCTTTCACTTCCACACAAACACACAAAGTCTCACGGCCACCAAATGTGGTATTTTAGACATTAGAGTATTTTTCTAGTTATGGGGGACAGAAGAGTGCCCAATCCAGACCCCCACAGTACAGAGCACGGCTTGAGTGGAGTGATCAAAGGTGATTGTGCGGCTGCAGGAACCAGGACATCACAACCATAGCCACTTCAGAGTAAAACGGAGAGCGGCTGATCCCCAACGCGCAGCCACAGTGTTGTCACTATATCTGACAGACGGCAGTAGGGTGCCTCTGTGCTGCTGACACGCTGTCTCAAAGCAATGAAAGGAGCGATGTATTACTGATATAGAGCATATCATACGCAGCGAAAACCACAACGAACTAGAAAGTAAAATGTTTTTAAATTTATATTTGTTATTTTTACAGTAATAATAATTATTTGTATTAATATCCTCATTAGTATTCTAGTACAACAAAATGTAAACAAGTCTAGGCGGCGTTTCTGGGAAGGCAGCCGCCCCTGACGGGCCTGGCTGACAGCATTGGCCCGGACTGGAAGGTGTCAGACAGCACAGCAGTACCCACTTGGCGGAGCGGCGGCACCATGGGCCGAGGCTGACCGGGCTCAGTATGCGTAGGGAGCGCCCGTAAAAACGGTGTCAAGGACACCTGAAGCCTGACAGGGATGAAGGGATAGGTAAAGGAAGACGGCTCCCTCGTCCTGCACACGCAAGCCTCAACAGGTGGCCAAACTGTACCACTCATACACGTATTAAAGGACATCCAAGATGGCTTCTGTTTTGGTTCTCCTGCCGTACCTCTGGGACACTGTGCGGTTAGCTGCCTGGAGCCCTGGTGGGTTCACTTATTTAGTTATTCAATTGCAGCTAATTAGCAGCGTTTGCACGGACGCAATGCGCAAAGGGAGGCATTAGCACCTAGTTGGCGCCCGACGACCCCTGGCTGGTGGCTCGGTCGGCTGAGGGGGGCGGGGCAGGCGCTGGATCCAGCCTTGAGTGTGTGCCAGTTAGGGGATGGGGGGAGCACGGCCCCCACACAGTATGGGGACCCCAGTGACATGTGCAAGCTGACGTAGCACTGGCGCTGCCCCGCACACACACACACACGCACACACACACACACACGCACGTACACACACACATACACGCATTCAAATGCAAACTCTGTATGCATGAAGCGCAAGAACGGAATCTGAAAATCTGGATTAGTGTGAGGTGTCGCACGGATTCTCACAGTCATGTGTGAGCATACCCAAGTGCCGCAGTCGACAGCCCAGGAACACGCCAGCGCTCCTTCACACGAGCACGCCACTCAAACATACTCACAATGGGAAACATACTGCTGCCGGCAACTGGACACAGACATGGTACCCGACAATCAAAATGCAGCTTTCTATATTCAGAAATGTCACATCCCAGAGACGTTCAGGAGCACCACCAAACGACGTTCTAGATCCGTGCAAAAACATTTTTTCTTCATTTACCTTGGAGTAAGGGTATTTATGATTAACTACATTATTCCATACTGATGTTCAAAATTTGAGAAGGGTATACTAAACATTGAACAAAGAGAATGAACAATAATTTTTAAATTTAAATTCATATTATTCCTAGAAATTAATTAATAAAGAAATGTGAGAGAAGCTTGGTTTAGTCTCCTTATTTTTAAAACACAGACACAACAGGGGTCCTAAAGGAGAGGGGGGGTGGGGGGGGTGGGCATCGAAAAGAAGGATAATAAAACAAGGATAAAAAAAGACAGAAAAAGAGGATGAGGAGGAGGGAGAGTTGGCAGAGACCGCGTGGTGATTTCAGAAGCTGGCACCTTCTCAGCGCAGCTACGGAGCTGAGTGCCAAAAGCGGCAAGCCAGCCACAGCGCCATTATTCCCCCTCGCCTTCCCCCCTTTGTCTAAGTCGACATTTCAGAATTCACTGTTTTATTTCGATGGTTTCCTGAGCTCTCCACTACGATGGCAGTGTACCTCTGGTTTCTGGCATCCCGTCCTCATGAATGTGCAGAGGGAGGAAGGCCTTTCTGTCACACGTAGAGGGACACTGATTATGATGTAATAGCGGAATCCACGCCGGTGTTCTGTGGTTGCTAAGACCAGAACAGTAGCCCCCATGTCAACTGTGTGTGAGCAGTACACGGCACACCCAACCCTAGCCCAGGATTTCCCATCTCTCTCTCTCTCTCTCTCTCTCATCTGTATCTTTCTCTCGCTTTCTCTCATTCGGAAGCCAATTCGCCCCTCCTGTGTGGGTATATGCTTTTGGGGACAGACGGATTTCACGCCTGGTGTCTGCACAAAAGACTAAAAGAAGCCAGGCACTGAGAGGACACTTTACTAGAAAAGACAATACCCCCCCTCTATGCCTTTTCCTCAGTCCCTCTTTACCCCCTTCTGGGTTACTTTGACCAGTACACACGGTGGTTTTGTCTTACAGAGCTTAATATGGCATTCCTGCAGATAAAGGCCACTGTCGCTTTTTTGATCATTAGCAGACAATATAATGTTTGTATTTGCATCTACATGCTCAACATTCTGGGATCCAGAGAAGTGATTTAGTAGAAGGAAATTAAGCCAGTCATTTATTACGATGGCACAGTAGAATATTTAATATTCAATTAAAATAAAATTAAATAAGTATATTATTTAGAGGTATAAAAAAAATTATACTACCGATTTGGCAAGTTATGTTACTAAAAACTAAAGATGTTTAAAAAAAAATAAAAAATAAGGCAGGCGATGTTTTGTCGTCATTATTAACGCCACTCGTTATTAACACCACGTTAACGGAGTCCTGAGAAATCAGCCACTTGATGCACCTGGAAAGTGACGTTCTCTGGACGGTGCGGTGATGTGTTCAGCAGACCTGCAGGTCGCCATATCCGAACGTAAAGGGAACAAGCAGAAAAAGCATTTTATAACGCTGAGGGAAATGCGGCCTTCGAGGTCACCCTGCCAGGGCAGACATGTCAACGGCACGGCCAAATACAGACCGGACCACAGCGGTCAGCGAACCGCACTCACAAACAGCAGCGCCGACGCAGCCACAACCTCTCGCTTTCTATATAACATCAGTATAATTTCTGGTTTACCATTGACTTTATTTTAGAAAGCAGAATCCCAGCTATTCTTCTTTCCCTGCTACTCGGTGTCAAAGGTCAGTCCTTTTGCTTCCAAGGTTCTGATGTGCCCTGGAGTCCTTTCATTTTATTCCATAATGGCCGTGACTCACATGCGGTTTTGCGAAGGAGAGGCCTCCTCCGCTCAGTCCTCTTATCTGTGCCTCTTCATTCACTCCTATAATTGCTTCATTGCCTCTAGCGATGTTAGTATTTACATCGTCTGGAGCTTGGCTTGGACCCCGTCCCCTCGCCTGGGAACTGGCGGGTCACTCCTGTCAGCAGAGAGGAGCTCGGGCTTAATACTCGAATGTCTGAATCTGTAACAAGACCAGGCTGAGCGGTTAAAGATTTCACCACCAGCCGTGGACGTATTCCCACAACACGACAGACGGGGCGAATCCAAACTCAGAAATGCTTTAAGGTCGGCCGACAGCAGAATATTTTTCGTGAATTGATTTTCGGCATAAAAGGTGTTTCCCCTTTGAAATAATTATAAAAAAATCTCAGTGGAAAACAGCGACCAAAAGCACCCTGAGGCACTATCCGCAGCACTCAATCACTGTTGTTTCGCTTATTCGCTCGAACAAAAACACTTGTCTCACAAATAAGAACCTTAGAGCCCATTCAGCCATTTTTCCCGCAGCACAGCATACTACGCAGACACCCAAACAATTGTGCGTGATGTTCAAGAAACAAAGGTGTTTCAGTTGGATATAAATTAATTTGACATGCCAAGGAGGGTGTTCGCTGGTGTGTGGGTTTTCAGTGATACTATGTGTCAAACAAGAGAAGAACTCTCACACCCACAGCTGTCCCTAAAGCCGTGATACTCCTGCCCTGGGTCTTGATGAGTGACGCTGGCTTTCCCCCCCTATTCCTTTGGCTCCAAGCAGCAGGGCTACACAGAAGTTCACACAACCTCGAAATGGACCCACTTCTTAGGGCATGATTCCTGCCATCAGTGGACTGTCTGGGAGCGCATTTGGTTTTGGTGGTAACATCTTTTCACAGTGCAAAAAAAATAATACAAGCCAACGATAACAGAAATGTAGGATACCAGAGAAAGGTCAGACTGACAAACATGCTCCTTGCTCTGGCCAGACTTATAGCCGCAGATTAAAAGCAGTCTAGCACTTTACTATTTGAAATGCACTAAGGCGATGGGAACAGGCCTTCTCATCACCCTACTGTGTCAAAACAGCCACTAGGCGGTAACAGTGATATGTGCCCCCCCCCCCAACCCCAACCCCAACACTGCCCCCCTCTCAGGCCTTCACTACGACAGCTGTAATGCAATTACAGGACAGGCAATCGATAGCTTCCGAAAGACAGACAGCTGCACTTCGAGCTAAGAATAAAACTGCAAAGTCGCAACTGGGGGGCTTTCATGAAGCACCCCCCCCCACACTATTCCGTCCCAACATCCACCTGCATGCATGTAAACTCTCTCTAAGTTTACCATGCAAATTAAACACACAAGAGCTGTTCCTGCAGTTCGATTTGCAGGCAAATAAGACATGCAGTGTTTTAGTCCAAACTGGGATGCTGGGATGCTTCTTTGCACCAAAAAAAGAAAAAAGAATAGATGAGAAACAAACCAACGGAGGACTTCATCTCACCGCTGCGTTACATACCGAAGGAGACACTCCCCTAGAGCAGACGACAAGGCCACCTCAGCCGAACACTTTCTGCCTCTCCCCCCCGGCTCAAACAAAGGGCCCAGAGGAGCCGACTCACACAGTGGCCATAATCGAGAGGATGTTTAGAATAAAAACGGAATATGTCTAAAAACAAGAAGGGACTAAACGAGATAAAAGAAGAGGAGTTATTTTCCCTCCAAAATCTGTCTGCTTGGACTGGGCCCACAATAAACACACACACACCCACACACAAATAGATACACAACAGCACAGGAGAGGCTGTAGGGCAATGGGAAACATGAAGAGAGGGACAGGGGCTGGGTCTGCTGGGGGCAGGCAGGCTGGCACCAGGCAACAGTGATGTCCCTGCCTCCTAGGTCTTATCTCCTCAGGGGTTACCGCGGGCCCCCCTGCGTTAGCGGTATATCGCATAGCTGCGATGCTCTCTACGCGCAGTAACAGAGTCGCCGTAGCGCGCAAATCTGGGGCTGCCCGTCATCGTCACTTTGCTGGCCTTAGGGGCTGAGCGACCGAAGCCTGAAACACTAAAAACCTGCAGGGTTTTCGTTTCTAATTTCTATTACTGAAACTGTGTGTACAAATTATTTAAAAAACTTCATAATGATGCATATTTATTATTGCACAATATTATTTATTACGTTTAGCATACTAATTGCACACATTTTTTTAATGCATGCATTAAAACTATTATTATTAAATATTAATTTATGGCAATCCATTCTCCCAATAATAAAATATTAATAAATACAACAACAATAAAAAAATTTGCCTTCTGGCACTAACTTGGATAACAGGAATTTTTATAATTAATTAATCACAACTTTCTAAGATAAAAAGATCTTAATATCTTTGCATAAAAATATAGAGATTTCTATACAAAACAAAGAAAACTTCATTTAAAATACTGAAACTAATTTCATAAACACAATTTTTTTAATATTAATTCATAATGATAAAGTAAAAATTAATTCAATATTAAAATTGTAATACTAAATTATTATTATTTAATTTCATGTGAATTATTTGGTTGACCTTTAATTTATTATCATTATTATTATTTATCAGTACTAATAATAATAGTAGCATTTTTAAAATAAATAATCATTTCATAATATTTGTTTACAGCCTATGGATTTTTTTTTTACTAGTAATTTGTTACAGGCAAATTCGGAACACCTAACCTGAACATTTTCACAGCACATAAAATTTACCCTTTGCCCAAAGCGGGTAAATGGAAACAGACCAAACTGGCTAAAAATTTTGGTAAGCAACCTGAAAACACCACGGACATCACCACGGACATCACCACGGACATCACCACGGACATCACCACGGCGACAGTACGCCGTCGCGTCTGGCAGCTCGGTTCTGAGCGGCTCAGCTTGGCGGGAAGCTGAGGTCTGTGCTCAGGCGAGGAAATGTAGCTCCCGCTCGCCTCTTGCTCGGCCCTGGTTTCAGGCCAGCTGTCAGCGCACAGCGAGGCACGACGTGAGGCACACGGAGGAAACAAAACAATGCCATGACACACCTCCACCCTTAAATTCATGTACCGGCACTGTCAGATCTTTGCGTTTCTGTTTCTCTGCATCGGATTTGTGCTGGTGGAGGGAGTTAGGACACGCATAAGAAAAACAGCTCGTACGCTATAGGACGCTGCCAGAAGAGGCTGCTGTAGGGAGGCACTGGGGCCCTGCTGCTCACCTGGCGTGTGGACGAAGTAGGCCAGGTAGAGGTCGAGCTCCTTGACGGAGACGCCGATGTGGTGCGGCTGCACGCACAGGCCGTGGTTGGAGCACTGGGGCGACTTGACCAGCCGCTCGCCGTCCGTGCTCTCCAGAGGACTTCCCTTGAAGAGAATCACCATCACCAGGTCCAGCCGCCACACCTTGTCGGCCTGCCGCAGGCAGTCGATGCGGCGGATCTTGCCCTTCTGGTCGGGGTTGGACAGCACGCAGCACGGCGGCTTCTTGCCCGTGACGGTCAGCACGAAATCCTCGCGGAACTCGGGCCGGATGTCCTTGCGCAGTTTGGCCAGCAGCCGGGACGCCCACTTCTGCTTGACCTCGGCCTTCTCGCTCAGCAGCTCGTCCTTGACCGCGCGCTCCTCGTCCTTGGTCATCCGCTTCTCGTGCTTCTTAAAGTACTTGCGCTTGCGCGCCTGCAGGTTGAACCAGGTGTAGGCGAAGGCGCGCACGTGCGGCAGGAGGGCCTCGATGAAGGGGTGGAACTCATCCTGCGGTACCGAGAGGGATAGACCAAACTTATGGAGGGTCCTCAAAACAAGTACTGAGAATATCTAACAACATCTTACATTAGTGCACAACAGAAAAGCAAAAAAAAAACAAAGGAAATTGGGTGGAAATAATGCCAAAATTTCATGCAACACAGAAAACGATGCCCTGTACCCCAAAGAGGGTGAAGACATTTTAACACCCACATAAACAGGCAAATTAATCTCAAGTATAACAAAAACAAAACACTAGCTAATTAAGCTTAAAGGCTACATACACTTGTACTTATGAATTTAAAATAAGGAATTTATATACAATTAATTACTATAATTAGACTAAAGTATGTCAAAACAAAACACATTTTACTTGAAAGAAATGAATTAACAAAAATATCACCATGAAAAAATAATTAAAATTTACGACTTTCTCAAGTGCTACTTTTTGCTGTTGCAAAAGAAAATTAAAGACAAAGGTTACTTCAAAACCTAAGGACTGGAAAATGAATGAACAAATAAAGATGAAGGAGAGTAACGCGTTTCAAACCGCACACGGCGGCCCTATGTGATGCCTGCTGTAAGGTCCAAGATCCGCTCAACTACCCCACCGCACACTGACTTCTCAGCGGCCAAACTCCCAGGCACCATCACACTGCCACAGCCGCCACACCACGGCCCACGCTCGCCAAATTAGCCGCTGATAACCCCACAGCGAGTGTAAGCCGCGCATAAAACCTCTTTTGCCCTTTGGACGTCTCCTCCATCATTTTCAGCAGCTTAATCCATCTGCATTAATTTTTAACTGCACAAAGAAAAATAAGAGTAGCATAAAAAGCAGGCAGCCTGGTAGTTACCATTTTGCACTCTCATCATAAATTCGGCCCGACGATTGTGAGAAAAGTATCCTGCACCAGATACTAGCTGTGTCCCCAGCTCACAAGTGCCCGGGGAGGAAAGTGAGCATTGAAAAACCAAACGTTTAAAAAGATTTATAAGTGGCAAAAAAGCAGGAAACACTCAATTGTCCATGGAAATGAGAATTAAAGTAAAAAAAGAAAGAAAAATGGGAGGGGGTAAAGCACAGCACCAGAAAAGATCACTGGCGGTGGCACGGGTGGAGAATTTTTTTTAAGAGAAAAAAAAAAAAATTAGGAAAAAAAAAAAGCTGAGGTCAAGTGCCAATGTAAAAACTCGGGAAAAGAGGGAAAAAGACAAAAACAATCACCAAAAATAAACCCGCTTCTTTTGCGGTTTCCAAATAAAAAAAAATAAAAGCTAAATAAAGACAGAAAAAAAAAATCCTTGGCAGAGCAATAAGTGGTATTGGTGTTTGCTCGGAACTGTGGGCCCCGCGTAAGATTCGGAGAGAGGGAGACAGGGAGAGAGGGAGAGAAAGACGGATGGGGGGTGAGGAGAATATGGGAAAAAAAAAGGAGAGAACCGAATCAATGTTGGAAGAGCGCGTACGGCCGCTGGCAAAGGAGAGTGCTGCTTCTTTTCCCCCCCTTTCCTCTCCAACTCTCTCTCTCTCGTCCTCCTCGCGATCCTTCCCTAACCATTGCCTGAGCCTTTGCCAACGCGAGGAGGGCCCCACCTATTTGGCAACAAGGCGCCTACAGCCCAGCCAATGCTTTAGCTTCAAGAGCTGAAAGGGAGGGAAGAGAGGGGGGGAGGGGGGGAGGTCGGTGCCGGAGAGAGTGAGAGTGTGTGTGGCGAGGGAGAGAGAGCGCGCTTGTGCGCCCGTGTGCGCTTGTGTGCGCGTAAGGGACGCCATTTGGTCCGGCGGCCGACGCTCCGTTAAAGCCTAGCAACTTCTTATTGACGGTATTGGCAAAGTTTGGGGGCACTTTCGCACGCAGATCCGACACGCCTCGCTCGCCGCCATATCCAACATGGCCACCGTCGCCGCAAACCACACGCGCAGCGCCGCCCCCCCCCCCCACCCCCCCATCGCATGGCGCTGGCGCTACAGTGCCTTGGCACAGGACGGATCGAGAAAACACGGCCCCGAAATCCCACTAGACCCTCCAACCAGCAGCTGCTCCCGGATTTACCGCACGAACAAAGAGAAGGAAACAAATACCCCCAATAAATACATCAGCATATCGTCTATGGCCATTTTGAAACACGTATACAAAGTTGGTGTGATATTGAGCGCCAGAGATGTTAAGTGCATTTCACGGACGACGAATGCAGCCTATCGGACTGGCTCCATAATAAAAAATAGTATTCCATCAGATAAGGAAACGTATCCTTCATCGACGGAATTCCTGCCAAAAAAATAAATAAACAGAAAACGAATTAGCTCACAGCCCTGATTCGTCCAGTTGCCCTGCATGTTGTTTATTTGTGCTCTCAGGCCTGCAGGAAGCTCATTCCTTTCCTCATGCACGTCGCAAGTGCAAATGGGTCTCTTTCGCACCTGAGCCACGGCCCTTTCACTGGGCTCCTTGTAAGTGGATCTTGGTGTCAAAAACAGGCCTTTGCAGTAAAGTCAGGTGGAGCGAGGAGGCAAAGTACTGCCGGGCCACACAAAGCAGGAAGCCAACCACATCCATTTCATCCCAGGCCAAGACTACTACAAGCAAAGCCATACAAAACACACAAAGCATTAGCCTAGGAAACTTCCTCCACACCAAGACTTGATTTAACATCCAAGTTCTGTAATGTAACTTCTGTAGAAACCAATGAGTTCAATCTGAACTGGAAGAGCCATTTGGGGCTTGAAAAGACAACATGTAACATACAGGCTCCTGTACACGCCCTGGTTCCTACTTGCCTCAGCCCTACTAAAAGACAGCCCCAAAGCATTGCTACTCGGCGACCCCTTAATTATCACAGTGCATTCGAGGAACCATCCTCCTCCTCGAAGCAGCACTGAAGTCCTAGTGCCGTCATCTTTCTTTTGTTCCTCTGCGGTTTGCCAGAGCGCCACCCGAAAATCATGTGTTTCAGCCCCCAACAAGATTTCGAGGCCTCGCTGCTTACTGTGAAATGATTGTGCGCAAACCTGGCGAAAGCGCACACATACGCACAATTGCATGTGCACTGTACCACCACAGGAGTCCGCACAGAAAGGCCAGACACCAGGAAGCAGAGAAGAAACAGCTGGGCGTACATTAAAATGGACAAGAGAGGAGGCGCACTGCAGCAAGTGGCGCGCGGCAGGAAAACGGCGGCCACCGCGGCAGGACATTTGGCGGCGTCTGCCGGCAAGGCGCTGCCACGGTTCCAGTCACTGGAGACAGAGGCACAAAGGCAAGAGGGCCCTCAAGATGGGACAGGAAATGAAAGCACCGCCGCGCACCCGCTATGTGCCACAAATGTCGCCTCAGAGAAACAGGCCTCATACGTCACGCCTGTTAGCCCGGCTCCACCTGCTAGCAGTTTCCCATTATGCAAACCCTGGATATGCGCTATAATAAAAATATTATTTTATATTTTATCTTGTTAAAACATTTTAGATATCTGCCAATGACTCTCTGACGTCCACTGATTCGGCGTCTATCTACCGGACCATCCAGTCGGGTCTATTAGTGTTTCACATTATAATTGACTGCAGCTCTTGTTTTTTAACTACCTTCTTAAAATGGTGCAACCACCAGTTTTAAATGATAATCTAGGAATTTTTGTTAAAATCTTAAAGATTTTAATAGAGCACAGTAATTTCGCACATCTTCAATGTTTCTATCATGAAATAATATGAAATACCTACTAAAAGTTGCACAAAACTCATTCTTATTCCTTCTTTTGTAGCTTAGTCTTGAAGAGAGACCACATATAATAATATTAAGAATAATAATAATAACTCCGATAAGCTATTAGGTATTAATGTACGGCGGAAAGCACCTTTAAATCGCGCATCTAGATAATACACAAGGGCCCTTAAGTCAGCTGAGAGAAGTTCTGTAAGTAGCCGGCTCCTGGAGAAGCTGCCCGCAGCCCGGCTACCTGTTTGTTAACATTTTTTTTTTTAAATCAGAGCGGAGAGTCAGTCATTGATGGCGGCCGCTGCCGCTTGTGCGGAGGCCTCTGCCAAGGACGCGCCGTGTTTGTGACGCGCGATGCAGCGAGAGGAAAGCAGCGCCGATCCTCGCCAAGGGCTTCGGCAGCTACGGAATACAGCACGCCGCAATCCGGAGACACGAGTGAAAAGGAGCTGCGAGGAGCGCCCGAGCGCCGCTCCGCTGTAACCCCGCCGCTGTCCCCCCTTTGCACCGGGAACCCGAACCGACGAGTTCCAGGATGAAAGTCAGCAAATCCCGAACTGAGTCAATCCAGCATTCATACATCACATTTACCCCCCTTTACTCTTTAATACTATAAACACTTAAAAAAATCCATTGCACCGATGACATTAGGATTCAAAAGCAGGAATCAATAGTAAAATAAGTTACAAAACCAAATTATCAATACTTGTCGGCGATGGACAGTTCCTAGAAAAATGTTAAATATATTTCCTTATAGTGTCAATGATCTATAATTACAATTATTACCGCGTGCTTCAATGTGCATTTAAACACATATAAACAGCAATAGCGATTCATTCAGAAGACAGTGACGTAAAGGCAGCCGCTGTGTATGACTTCTGCCATTTCGGTTATAAATTGTGGCTCCTTTGCATTTTCTTCCACACCACTGACTCATATTAATGCTACTTAAAGCCCCCAAAGTCTCTGCATATAACTTCCAGAAGGAAAACAGAAAGATGTAATAAGAATGAGGAACACTCTTATTTACACCGGCAGTCACAGCAGATCCACCCACCTGCAGGAGCGCTACAAATAAAATATGGCAAGGGCTATTTAAATCCCTTTTTCTGCATCTGACTCTCGGCATTATAGCCTACAGCCTCCCGTAAAAAGGAAAAAACACCCTCATTGATACGGAGCCGCAAAATGTCATAGTAAAGACAGTTTAGCGAGTACGTTTTTATGCGAAAGAATGTCTGGCACAATTTCTAAACCCATGGCAACCGAATCTCAGACAGGCCTGGAGAGCGGGGTCAGAGGGCTTGTGTGTGTCCTTCTGCCGCTATAGTGAAGGGCATACGTGGTCGTTGTACTAAGCAGTCAGATCCGACTCAGAGCAATGCAGGACAAGCCAAGCCTCGTTAGAGACATGTAGTCTGTGTGTGTTTAGGCCCTTCACAGGGCATTAAATGCTTTTTTTTCCCCAATGGAAAACTGAGTACTTTAATACGTTTCTTTAAAAAGTAGTTGCTTCATCAGGGATGCAGGTTTGGTATTAGTATGCTGCACATAATACACATATATAGATTAGAGGAACAGGAATATAAAATCCTGAGGCATCACCAATTAACCATCGCCAACTTCGACCATATTTAGGAAAAAATCATTTTAAAGTATTTTTAATTCCAGACATTCATAATTCGCAATATTTGATTGAATATTTTCTGGATTGTCATCCAACTACTTAATATATTTTTAAACAAATAGTAAAGGATGGCTGTGACGTGGGCTAAAGTTCATTTTACTCAACGATTCAACCTTGCTGTTAATGGCAATGTGTGCGTCAAAATATAGGCTATACGTCGCATCAGAGTCCGCTGCCAGTCGTAAGCACGTGTTTGAACAAACGGCCAGGGAATAATGCAATCCCCCGAACGCAAACCTTCCAAGAAGTGGAAAAAACACTGAAAAGCAGATTCACCTGACCTACACTAATTTATACAGAGGGGAAAATGCGTCGAGTCGAGTCTTACTGAATTCAGATAAACTGCAAACCACAAGACATTCCGCAATAGCAGAACATTAACATTACCGCTCTACTCTTGAGTAAAAAAGCACTAAAAGTCTCTTTTGCTGAGAGTACAATGCAATTAGGATACAATGCAGTATTACAATTAGGCTTGATAGTAAATAACATTACTATTTTAAAGCAAATTAACGTATTTGTTAAGATATGGGTAAGGTGTAAAACGACCAAGTTAGCTGGGGTAAGTGCGGGACCCCGGCCCCTGGTCTCAAGGATTAATAAACGGTGCGCCCCGGATTACACGGATCGGCTAAACACCCATCATTTCATTTAATGATCCTTTTATCACGTGAGACCAGAATCAATAAAACCTCCACCGTGTCACACCACAGAGGTACTTTGCTTTCTGTTTCTTGCGTTAGTTCGTTATAAAACCGCGTAGTCCCCGGAAGTAGCCTATAATTCAACAAGCATCATGCTTTAGAAATACTGTGAAATGTTAAAAAAAGCTATACTAAGCTTTAGTCCAAAACAGTTAAACGAAATTTTGAAAGTTAACAATTATTGAATAAGTATTTTATTTAGTTGGTTTGGATTTATTTAAATGCTTAAATAGTAAAAGTAGTTACAAGACAGTTACATCTTTCTATTATATACCATATTACAGAGTGATTAACAAAATTAACTATATCATAGAATTACTCAAACAACTGTAAATTGTATTATTATATGAATGCATATATTTTTGCTAAGAAAGGTTTTTTCTGTAACACTGATACTTTATATTATTCCGGTAACTGCCTAGTTAAAGTCTTCTGTGACTAACAAAAAATGCAACATGTTCGTAAAATGATTAGCGAGAGTTACCGTCTTAACACGAAGCCTAAAACGCGTAAAAAGTCTTTGGCTTATGATTACCACGTCTTTCATTTGGACTACGAAATACAGAATTTATTTGCTATTTATGGGGCATAAAGAATAAATTATTAGCTTAGCTTGACTGAAGTTAATTACTCGGGGACCAAAAACAATATAACCAAAAGTTAGGTATGCAAACAGAAACAACAAAACGCATATAAAGAAAATCCTAAGGACACATGAAAGTACAACCCCTTTATACCCTCAACTAAAGAAACGACTGGAATTAAATTTCGATGTGGGGTCTCATTTTTGTTAAAACATTTCCATCTTATTTCAAGCTTATTAAAAATAAGACAAGTATCTGCGCCAAGCAGTTAAATACAGATACCCCGTTGGGCCGAATAATAAAGAACAATCTCCGACTTTTATATGTGCCACGTATAAAAGCTGTGAAGCCACTTAAAAAAATATCTAATCATTTTTAGAGAACCGAACATACAGTTTAAATATATACACAATACATTTAAATGATTCAGTTCACCCAGCGGAGTTAAGCAGACAGAGAAAAGGAAGCCCGAATCAAAAGTTCATGCATGAGTTTTTCTGTTTCACCTTAAGTATTTAAAGATAATTCAGGCATCTTTAAATGCAAAGTATCCAATGATTAATGTAGCTATTTTAGCAGCCTGCCATTACATTGTACATAACATAAAATGCTTCATTAAATAAATTAATGACTTTATATTATACAAAAGAATGTCACAGAAGATATTATGTCAATTTAAGTCTGTACAAAATAAGGATTATTATATTTAAACCACAATTAAGTACAATTTTATTGCATAACCTGTGCCTTTTATTTGCATAGCAGACAGTTTGTTTTTAAATTATTTTATAAATGTAGGATTTTCAACCCAACTTTTTTATAACATACCCACACCAAATAAAGTTACTCTTAATAAAAAGTGGAAAACAATTTCTTTTTTATATTGAATTAATGTGCCAGAGGATTTCATACGAGCTATAAGGTGATGACCGGCCACTATTTCTGTCCTTGGTGTTGCCCTTCTGTCTTTCTGGTGTGTTCTTTCAGAGCATATCACCTCAAAAGAAGCATCACTGAAACGAGACTCTTAAATTCTGAAAGTGCATGTAAATGCACAACACCCAAAAGTAACATCTGCAATGCTTTTAAAATGCTTCTGTCAACATTTTATAAATGTGAAAACTTGAATGCACAATAAAAACCTACCACTGACTGTGCAACACTACTCAGGCTAAAAAAAAAAGACTTCAAATAACAAAAGTCCATAGAAAGCTATATGGCATAACTCTTTAAAAATTCCGCTACATAAGATGACACGTAGGAGGGATGTAAAACTCAATATCTGAATATTTCAGCACATTATCCGGGCTGTTTTAGGTTCTTCAATAGCAGGTGACATAGCTGCACAGAATCAAAATGTCCAGCATCAAGTCATTTACCTGCTTTTCTCCACCATATTCCTATAAGATTTTTCAAAGAGGTGTTCACTGCTTGTCAGATAATGTAACCATTGTAAACGGTTCTCCTTCAGCTGGCAATTCTCCAAATGTATTGAGCACTGCTATTGTGAAACCTCTCATTAAGGAAAGTACAATAGATCCTGCTGTGCTTGGCAGTTTTGCACCTATATCAAATCTCCCTTTCCTTAGCAAAAATAAAGGGTGTAAAGGCTGGTTTTGAAACAGATATACACCATGGGCAGAAAGACTTCAGCCTCCAGTTTTGTCTTAGAATTAATCAAAATGATTAAGACCGCCTTCATTAACATAAGAAATTACCATATAGTATAGTTTCCCTACATTTTATGCGTCCCATTTCATTTTAATTTATACACTATTTAATTTTGTAAAATATTTTTGTAAAAAACTAAATACTAGTTCATTGTCTGAATGATTGCATCATTATTTCTAAACTGGTTTAACGCCTATCTGGTTTGAATTCACCATAACTGAAAAATAAACATGCTTCCTGTGATGTTCAACAAGGATTTCTCGGTGATCCTGATTTCTGCGCTCTGTATACACATCCATTTGACACAATTATGTAAAGCACATCACTGACTTTAACAGTAATGTGGTTAGTAGCATATATGTTTAACCAGAGACTGACTATAACAACATTGCACTTTAAAAGGATTTAACTGATATGAAGCCTTGCCGTCTAAAACCTTATATATTTGAAAAAGTTGAGTTCTTATAATACTATATTGGCCTTAAGATATGCAGACGGACATACAAAATTTCTGTGCCACATAGGTTGTTATGCGAATCCAGGGATGACGCTTAATTTTGAAATAAATCTCCAAGCAAAGATATGGAGATTTCGCACTGACTACTATGAATTTTTAGAACTGAGTAGTAGGTTGAGAATAGTAATGTACTGTACTCATCATTGTTTTTAGAAGTACTTAATGGTTTGGCACCTGAGTATGTTGCAGATTGCTCGTCAGAATACACACCAAACCCATTCTCTACTTCTGGCATCCTTCATAGACCAAAAAGTCCATTATTATACTGGCCAGGTGGTCTTTTTATGCACTTAAGCTTTGGAATATATTAACAAAAAATCAGAGAAGCAAACACTCCTCTATTTTATAAACAATCAGAATTCTATCTCACAGTCTTATCTTAACTATTTTATTGCACATTATATTTTGTTTGTCTTTTCTTCTTAATCATCATAAACATTGCTTTTCCTGTTATGTTAAGATCGATAAACAGCACTCTGAGATCCAATGTGGTGCAAAAAAGGCTGCACTAAACAAATATATATATATATAATGAATATGCATATCTAATAAATGTATTATTATTATTATTATTATTATTATTATTATTATTATATTGTTATATTTCATAATGGAACCTATTTCACTTCTGTGGTTACATACTGCTTGGTGCTTAACTGGTAGAATATCATGATGATGACATTATCAAACTTAATATTAACATGTTAATACTTTCACAGGATTGAAGGAGGGCAATGAGGATTTTACTTACAAAATAGCAGACTTCAGTCCAGTAAAGTAAGGGTTACCCAGTCCTTGTCCTGTGAACCCACTGTGGATGCTGATTTCGGTTCCAGCCAACCCATTCATTAATTAGGGTTGGCTGGACACTTATGGAATACTAATCTAAATGTTATATCTATTAACTGTTAGAATTTGTTACAGAATTGTTGAGTTAATACAAAAGAAACATTTTCTTTTACCTTATTTAATTTGTGCATCTCAAATAAAATATTAGTCTTATCATGATTAGGTACTCACTTCGGTATTAGTTCGATTTGATTAACGTTAGATTTACGCAGTACTTCGAATTACTAACAACTGTTAGAAAACACAGGCAACAAACAGTGCGCATTTTCCATTTTATTTTCAGTACAAACACAAAAAAATGCCAGAGATTGACAGAAGCGTCAGCAGTCAAATCCTGGTCCCAAATCAAGTGAAAGCGAAGTTAGGCTTAATTACTGTAATTAAAGGGGTCCCTGGAATAAAAGCGGTGTACAGCATGAAACAGCGAACTATTGATTGCTGCCACCTGTCGTTTATAACGAAGGTACTGAACATCCGAAAATAGTTGCAGACACTCTCCCATCAAAAATGCAACATTTAAAGTTTCAAACACTACGCACTTCTGGAATGATGCCGGGAAGTAAATACAAATGCGTTTTAATTAGCGCCGTATTTACACCTGAAGCACACAGGGGATGTGACTTAGAACCCAAACAACTGCTTCAGTAAAGCAATTAAGGGCGGCGGAAACGCCGCTGCCTCCGAGGACGGGATCTGGGTGCCCCCGCTTTCAGACAAATGAATGGCTTAGCGGTAACTAAGCGGGCGCTGCCTCCGTCCCCCAGACATCGCGTACTGAGCGCGAACAATGTTTTAGGACATTACGGCCAGGCGCCTCTTTCATTAGCCCTTTGCATAAAGTGTAATTGGAAGCGTCGCAAATATGACTTTAAGAATCTTACAAGTGATTAAATCTTTCAGATTGCATGACATGACTGTTGAGGTACTTTCATCTTGTTTATTTGCAGGTGAATAAAGCACGTGCCGGACTACCGCACCTCTGTACGGAAGCAGTCAACTTACAGAGTCCTGTGGATTCGTAAATCTAAATAATAAACATATATGTAATTTGTAACTATGTCCAACATTTCTCGTTTAGATTTGAAGTAGATGAAGAACAACTGCGTCCTACTGCCGGGTAGGAGAATAAGAAGTGTGTCCTTAATGATGCACCTCTGCTAGCCCCCGCTATCACAAACCTGGTATACCCAGGTACGCTCTCCATCATGTTGCTGTATGAACGCTAACCTGAGTGTCCCGTGCGGCGGGGTCCCGTAGTTTCTCCGTCTGCAATTGTTTTTACACCCAAATCTAGCTGCCTACAGATCCATAGGGCAGCGAGCTATTTTGCCGTAATGCGCCGTTAGGAGAAAGCCCGCGTTTGCGTACGTGCCACTTCATTAACGCAGCCTTTGTCCGAATGTATATTTGGGTCTGGGATGCCGTGGCTTTTGACGCACACTGACGTACACTAATACACTTTTCACCCCGAGCCTCTCCTGACACAGGTAGACACACTGTCTCACTAGTGGCTCTCGCTGGGGATCATATTTCTTTTGCCTTTGAAGTGGTATGAGTACAAGCAGAAGTGAGGCATAAGAGAAATTAAACAAGTATACGGACACCTGTTTATGTACGTGTGATATCTTAATAAACAAGCCTATAAATCATGGGACATTCTGTGTAGTTTTACCTTTCGATTTTTTTGTAATTTAGTCCTGTCTGAGTGGTCAATTAGATAAAAGGAATGCCACTCAGATATAAGGTGACTGCTGTTTTGTGTGTAAGGCATGGACACCGGGCCTCAACAAGTAATCGCCTCTATATTCTGTAACTCGTGTGACACCCCTGCCCCCACCCAAACATTGCAATAACTGAAGGATCATGGCAATTGACAGGCTTACGTAACATGCATGATTTGCTATAGTAATCTTTCTTCCTATATCAAAAGACCATTTCCAAAGCCTCATAAACATAACCCAAGAAGCACCTTTCTACAAAAATCCAGTCTTTCCAGGACCCAGAAGGGCTCACTGCACTGCAGCCCGTGTCTGATTGCACCACAGAGTAATTTCAGTGAGAGACTTTGCACGCAGAGGAAGCCTCTGCTCAGCGGTTTCACAGCTCTGTCTCTTCTGAGAGACTGACGCGGCTCCAGCAGCTGCGCGCGTGGCCATTCTTGCTGAGTGCAGCGAGTGTAGGGCAATTGCTGCAAACCTCCACTCTAATCACTACAATTAACTATTAATCACCAGGCTCCAAGGGAAGAAGAATCAAACCACAGCACAAACTTTCAGAATTTCACCGCATGTGCGAGACTTGTGGAGGGTCTTTTGTGCTGCAGTCATGTTCCTCCCCAAACCGGCAGCGTACTGCAGAGAACATTTGCAACCAATTTGTGGGGCCATTCTGAGCACTGTGTGGAAAAAAGTACCCTTAAATACCAATAATATGTCATATTACCAATATACTACTACCACTACTACTAGCTTATTATTATTATTATTATTATTATTATTATTAATACCACAAATAATAGTGACGATGATGATGTCCAGCTGTTATGTTAGTCTGTTACATTAAAATGTTAACTGCAATATTGCTATACTTATCTATTATTACTATATAAAAACCATTATGTTCAACTATTGTGGTAAACTGTAAAAAATAATAAATAAAAAGCAGCCTGTGTGGAATTAGGTAGCAGAGTGGGTTAGGAAAGCTGTTGTTTTGAGTCTCCAGATTGTGTCTACTGGGCCAATCTTAATTGCTTTTAGTAAAATATCCAGCTACACAAACAAGCAAAACATTTGGCTGAAAACACGCCAGGTAAGCAGTTTGAGGTAACGGGATAATTCGGCTCTTGTTGCCCTACGACAGTCCCCTTGCTGCACAGATAAATCAGCAATTAGTCTCCACTCGCAAAAAAAAAATAAAAAAATTGGGGTTTAATTATACCAGAAATGTAAAATATCAGCACACCTGATTATGTCAAGTCTGCCAGCAACTTTAATTAACCAAATTTAAATGCTCCAAGTATTATTCACTTAATTCCTTGAAAGAACCTAAATTTTAAACAGCACTCACAATGGGACTAATTCTTTATGTTAAAGCTGAATTTGCCAAATATCCATCCATCTTCTGTACCTGTTTGTGCTACTCAGGGCCACGGGGGGGGTGTCCGGAGTCTATCCCGGAGGCTATCCCGGAGGCTATCGGCGCAAGGCGGGGAACATCCCAGGATGAAGTGCCAGCCCATCACAGGTAGTACAATACTGACAAGGGAAACTTGGAGACAACCGGGTGTCCCAAGTAACGTCCAACCTCAGCACCCATTTGTTGTTGATGCTGTCACTCAAGTTAACTGACCCCACCCCCAAGTATGAATTCATGCCACGACAAACCCACACACAAGTCAGAGCCGGGTGAATCTAAAGTTCGAGATTCAACCCAGGGTGAAACCCTGATGTTGCCACAGGGCAAAAAAGGACAACACTGTGGTGACTCTGCAACACTCTCCTTGATGCAGGCCTTTGGGAGTTTACAGAGTGCGAGAGTAGGGGATTGGACACACTGGCCGGGAGTCTGGGGGTCTGGCAGAAGAATCCCTTGCTCCCTTGTCCATTGGTGTCCCAGTTGTTGCTGGGATATTTTTGTCTGATGCGGTGAATGCAAATGCCCAGAATTCTCCACTGAGTGGATGTGGGGGGGGGGGGGGACAGGGATTACAGGAAAGGTCAAGTCGGCCGAGTCAGTCAGGTGCAGCCCAGTCACACACACGCACACACACACGTCTGCAAAGCGACGCACTGGCATACTCATGCAGCAGACATAAGTGCGTGCGTGTCACATAGCAGTACATACTCCATGCTCTCCTTACATGTGCACATGTGAGATGCACGCACAAACACCCAGACACACACAAACACTACAGAAATAATGTAGCTCAGTCAAACCAACTCTCCGCCTTGCACTTCAGCCAGAATGCAGGGCCCTCCTCTCCCCGAACAAGGGATGCTCTATAGACTAAATCCCCACCCCCCTGCTCCCCCCTCGCCCTTTCCTTTCTTTTGCCCGTAGTCTGCCCACTGCCAGTCGGCAGGGCAGGATGCCAGCGCTCCCTACAGCCGGATGCGCTGTGTGCCCTTTATGCAAATGGCCCGTCCCCCACAGCCCAGCTTTCCCCATGCCTGCTTGTCCCCCCCCCAGTCTCTTGCCACTCCGCTTTCTCACTCTTTCACACGATATGTTACCGAGACGCAGAAGCACAGACGCCGTCCCCGTTCACTGCCTCGGACAAAGGCCGCCTGGCTGTAAGATCCGCCAAAAAGCCAGAAAGCCGCAAAGCACAATTACCCCATTGCTGTAACCTGACTTTGAATACATTCATAGCCGCAAGAACTTAAAAATATATAGTGGTGAAACCCTATACAACGTCCCGCCTCTAATCTACACAAAACAATCCATTCTGAGTGGAAAAAAATGCACGAGGTACATTTCCCACTCCTACCTCACAACGATACACATACAATCTTATGTTATACATGCAAAAAGAGCGTAAAAATAAAAAGTATCAATGCCTTTCGTGAAGCATACTCCTTCTGCAAAGGATAGCTAACTGAGTGGAGCTAAGCAGGCCCGGGTGAAAGAGGCTCCACAGAAGGGACTGGCGGAACACGCAGTCTCCTGTTAGAACAAACAAATGCCTGACATACACAGGCCCCACATATACTGTACAGATACCATTTGCCTGAGTCACTTGAGGCACCTGAAGGAAAGCAGGGCAGCAGGAAGTACAGCTGCAGCTCTAGGAGAGGCCCAGTAACACACGCAAACACACACACACACAAACATCACATGCTGACCCCCAAATCTCGCAGCACTGCTTGAAACACCATTTTTTTATACCGGCTCTCTCGGGCGGGAAGGAAACTAGCCTAATCTAAAAACAACATGACAAAGCCTCTCTGCAGTCCAGGTATTTTTCTGGAACATTGTGCAATCAAGCTAAGTTCCCCGACCAGGCAAGTGGTTCTGTTGATGTATTGAGCTTGAGAGAGCGAACAACGGAAGGGCTGAGCGCTTGACCAGCTATTGTGTCACCCTGGCTCCCGCTCGGAGATGCTGTCGGACACCAGAGAGGGTTAACAGCACAGCCCAGAGCAAAGGGGAAGGGCTGCTTCCAAAGCAGCCCACTGTGGCTTCCTGCACGGGCCATCCGATGTCGGCCGGAAGAGCACTTACAATGAGGGTGAGAGGTCCACGCATGTCGAGCGGCTGCCCCAAGGCATTCTAGGATGCACGCCACATACTGACAGCGGCACTTGCTGGACTTCGCCGCCTCCCACACACAGACAGAAACACACCATCCCATAAATACATATAACACTACACTGTGCTGCATAGCAGATATACAACACATCACTTGTGTGTTACGCTTACTAGCAGTTGCTGGAGTAACAGTATTTTAATGCAGTTTAACTTTAAACATTAAATAACAGGCCTAATTCTACTGAAACTGGGTCTAGAAGCATTCAACCATGTATATCATCAAATTAAGAAAACGACCCTAACCAGTGTTGCCATCCCTGAATGACCATCCCGCTGCCAGGCGGCACTTCGGACCGCACTTCACAATAGGGTGACTGTAGTTTTATGGGGAAAAAAGTCTGTCGGGGCTGGAAATTTTTACAAGTTCCCTTTCGCTTCCAGCGGAATGATGAAACACGGGGAAAACCCTCTCGCCAGAGGCATTGTGGACGGCCGATAGGAGCGGCCTCCTTGTGGACGGCCGATAGGAGCAGCCTCCTTGTGGACGGCCGATAGGAGCAGCCTCCTTGTGGACGGCCGATAGGAGCAGCCTCCTTATTGATGTTCTGCGAGAGATGCTGACGTGCAACAAGAGCCCACAGAGTGGCTCCAACATATTTTTGCACAAAAAAAAAAATGCTTGTCAGCTGTCCTTCAGGTGCTACATGGCTCTGAGTCAGCACACACAGCGCGAGCAGCGAATGTTACGAGGACCCTAACCTCACAAAGGTGTTTATTCCCAAGCCTGAACGTAAGTCTGGTTTGCTATGTCCTACTGCACAAGCATAGAATGCGAGGGGGAAGTTTATCTGAAAAAAAATAAGGGTGAGAGACATTAACACCCTTTTCCTATTGCTAAATAATACTCTCCACACCTCTTTCCCCTGTTCCTGTTCAAACTTCCTGTGTCCTTGACTTAATAAGATAGAGGTATCACACTGAGATGCTAAGAACCAAACAGCAGCTGAATATAAGTAGGAGAGAAAGACAAATAAAAGATGGGGTTAAAATTTCTACTCGGGAACACATAAGTGAGGACTGGGGAACACAATGGAGGTACATATAGCCTGTGCTGAACTTTACAAATACTCTGGCAGCTTAATCAGTTTTACAGCCCACTAAATGACATACAGGCCCACAGGAACATGGCACCTCGCTTCACTCCCCTGCCATGCAACACGCAAAACACATGCGCTCATTATTATTATTATTTCGACGCTTAGCTCATGCTGTCATCCAGTGCAGCTTACGTTTATACAGCTGGGTGCTTTACAGGGCTTCTATGGAGGGGCCCCTGCTAGGAGCCAAGACCTCAGGTCAAGAGTGGGAAATGTATGCCATGACAGAGAGCACTGTACATTTGCCGTGGGCTGTCAGACTGCAAAAGAACTTTGATTTAAACTAAGAAATACATATCTTGGAGATGCTTCTCCTGCACATCCTGCCTAGATGGCTTCCTGACAACATTCAGGCAGTTACCCTGTGGTTTACAAGAAGAAGCTTTAAGATAAAGTTTAGAAAATGAATGATTATGTCAACAATTCAAAACACCCCATCCACCATATACAAAGTCTGGTATGCGCTTATCTATGGTATTTTATGTGGTTATTTTCATTCCCCCAGAACAGAAACGCTGAGCTGACTAAGACAGCCACGTCATTGTTTTACCGGGGCAGAAGTTGTACAAACCAAGATCCCACCACTGACTAGTTCCCATCACAACAAAAATGATAAATGTGATTTTAAACGGCAGCCTACCTACCCACAAAAATCCTCGCTTTGTGGTGCAGTGATTGCAAGTCATTTGACAACGACGTGGAAAGGCATGGATGAGATGCATTACAATTTCCAATCACTAATAATATGGAATTAAAAGTCTTGTTACTGAAAAAGAACATTTTACATTTCAGTTCTGGAAATAAGTTTTGCAAGTTGCACGAAATGTATGGAGTTTTAGTAAGTGAGCGCAGAAGTTATGCCAAGAAGTTTCAACAATAAATGTCAGCTCGAACCAAGTACTGCTGTATAATGAACTAATAATGCCTGAGGAATGAACTGTTTTGATGAAAAAAAATTGACTTTGTTACCTGCAGCTTAACAAATGTCATGATATGAAGCCAGCCACTGTTTTTCTGTTTTCCCACATTTCCATCACTGGGCCATAAATCAGGTTTCCAAAATTGCTCCCAAAATACCAGACACTAAACTTTCACCCGCAATATAACACAAATACTCTATTTTGAGGCCAGAAAACTCTGGTGGGAATCTCTGTCATTTCAGACCAGGCAATTCCAGGGATGAGTGCTGGGGTTCGCCAGTACAGAGGGATCTCACTGCCTTTTTGCTCAAGTTACTTTATTGAATAAAACAGTGAGAACTGTTAACTGTTTAGTGATATTTAAGGTATAACTTGCTGTTCCTTAGAAGTGGACGTGTGACACGCGGACGACTGCATTCATCTTCCAGAGCAGGGGGTCTCTTTTTCTTAAATCCATAGATTTAAGAAATTATAGATTTTTTTTTAGATACTTTTATTGATCCCCGTGGGGAAATTGTCATCTTCTCACCTCCCCCAAACCTGTCCTTTGTGAGAGCGAGCTTGGCCGTGAAGGGCAGCTACCTCGAGGGGTGCCCAGGGAGCTGGGGGTTAAGGGCCTTGCTCAAGGGCCTACAGACGGCCAGAGGCTGAGGGAGCTGAGTGACATGTAAACCATTATCCTGGAAGGACAGGGTCAGGGGTGAACATAGTGCAATGCCAAGACACATATACACAGACACACACCCAACAATACAAATACTTCAGAGCACACACTCACAAATACACAAACACACCCATTTGCCTTTAAATGGTCTTTAAAAAGTCTGATCGCTCCTCCTGGCGTCTGAAGACAGACTGACGTCTCCTTGGTATCGTTCTTGGGGCGTGAGGTAACAAAGGAAGTCGACTCAAGTGTTGATATTCCAGACCTCCCTTTCAGTACCCAAACTAATCCGGTCATACATGAGGGGAACTGTACAGACACTTAGGTGCGTTACCCAAAGCAGAGGTGCCCTCTCTGGGGCGTGCCAGTAACAATAGCTGGGACACGCCTGCGCCTATACCATAGGGCGGGTGACGTCAAACCCTCGGATGTATGAGTGCCGATACAGTACGTAATCAGTCTGGTACAATGGCAGGCTCCCCGGGTGCAGTAGCCGGAAAAAATAACATGATACACAAGATACTCCAATAGCCGGAAATTTGGTCCTGTTATACCATGGACCTTGGAGAGCCAATGGAAGTCAAAGAAGGTAGAACATTCTAGACTATTCTATTAAATTTTAGTAGTTGCCTTTGGGCTACCATATGTTTAATGGTCAGCTGTGCCGGATGGCATTTGACAGATAGAGGGAGATGTTCTATGAGAGTGCTTGAATCAGTGAGACCACAGTGTTTATGAACACACTTCCGGCAGCTTCACTGTCGATTCGTCTTTATCATCTGGCTGTGGAATACAATAAACACAGAAGGCATCTCAGTCGGCCTCCTCAAGCCCCCCCCCTCATTTAGCCAACGCTCGTGGTGGTAAAAGGCCCCTTTTCGGCAGCAGGTGAGGAGCTGGTCTAGCTACTATTGGGGTTGGTGGAATTAATGTGTTGCAGATACGCTTTGAGTTTTACTGGCATGACTATCCAAGAGGAAAACAGCACTGAATACGACATGCAGAAACACAGGGTCACCTGGAAAGGTCTGGTCTTGTGCTCCTCACAAGGAACATCTAGACAAGAGTCAAAACGACTCTGCTTTGATTACATTGCTGTGAACCAGTCCTCATTGGGCTGGGAACTTCCAGTCTGATTAAATTTGGATGAGGGCCTATGGCTTCTCTTACCCCCTCCCCCTCCCCACTCTCCACCAATAAATACTTATTTCGCTGTCAGACACCAAAAGTGCCACATGAGAACGTGTTGTAGAAACGATAAATCCACAGGCAGCGGCAGCGGCCTTACTGAAGGCGATAAATGATGGACCTGCTGGAGGTCGAGGCAGGGCAGCAACCTTAAACTCCGGTCACCCCAGTCCAGCCCTCAACCCCCCCTCACAGCCCCACCTGTCAGTTATGCTTAGATGTGGCGCTGGCCTGGCTCCAGTACTTCAGTTCCCTCGTTTTTAATATTAGCATGCTAAACACCAATGTGTGGGGGGGGGCTTTCCCACCAATATGTGGCCAAAAGCTGAGCGTAAAGGGGGGAAGGGTCAGAGTGATGATCTCCCTGTCCACCAGGAGTGATGCGGAGCTATGTGGTAACACACTTCGGGACAAAAGGTTGCTGGTTCAAATCCAAGCAAAAGTCAGTAAACATCCAACTGTGTAAGAGACTGAACTCTCATTCAATCAAATCCAAAGGGACATTTAATATAATACAAACCGCAGCAGTGACACGGGAAACAGCTTCTTGGCATTCAGATGAAGACTACACAATTCCATAAACAGCTATTGACTTGCAACCTTCGTAAATTAAAAAGGCTATACACAAAAGTTTTGCCGAACTGTAAAAACGCAGTTAAAAAGTAACTAACCTTCAAATATGAGTGGCTGGCTGAGTGTCAGAGTGCGTCACTATACAGCCGTGTTGAATTACCACACTTTTATCCAGCTGTTGCTGCTGCTGCTCTGCCACGTCGGGCCACACGGGGAGCCGCGGCTACGCACACGGCACCTTGTGGCACTGCCGAGTGGAGACTCTGTCTACAGCACTGGAATGCCCAGGAGAACCTCGACATGCATGCAGGCACTGGGCCTCTCTCCCTCCGCTCTTTATGAACGTGTGTGTGTGTGTGTGTGTGTGTGTGTGTGTGCGTGTGTGTTGCAGCTGCAGGCATTCCTCAGAGTTCACCTAAGGCAAAGATATGGTATGTTGCGCAACAGCGTATAGATTTTCCACTGCTGGCAGAAAGCCAGTGCCTCCCCCCCACACCCCCCCACCCCGAAAAGCCGGCTGCAGTGCTTTGTTCCTCGTAACTGGACACAGCAGCCAAATAGCCCAGACACTGACACTGCTTTTTTGTCTCTTTCTCTAGATTTTCATCCCTCCTTCTTTTCTCCTGCTCTAATCAGGTCAGAGACGCCTTCTGGTGTTACTAGGCAGCCTGTAAGATCAACAGCAGAACTTCCAGCTCGACCACAAGTGACCGAACAGATATTTCGGATCAACCTTTATGACGCAATTAATTAATCTAATTAAACTAATTTAAGCTGTTAATTATTTTTTCTGATTTGCAATCTGAGACCTTAGCCTATTTTAGATACTGGCTTTTTTTCCCTTCCTTTCTCAGATTATAATCAGAAGCCTTTTCGTTTTCTGTCATCCACCACCGTCTCCTTGGGATTGGAGCCTCATCCCGCCGTGCTGCACACTGGGGGAGGCAGATCCCACCCCAGGTCAGCTGTGGGCCTAGCACACGTGGCACGATCCAGGGAGCGCTAGGAGCAGTGCGCCTATCCCGGCTGGCCCCGCCTCCCAGCCAGAGTCCCCAGCGGGTCTGTGCTGAAGCGTTAAAAACGCACACCTGTGCCAAAAGCGCCCGATCGCGCAGGTGTGGGACAGAACACGCCTCGGTGTGCGTACGCATTTGTAAACACACGACGCACGAGTCCCCAGGTTTGCGCGTGGGCGAGAGGGAGGGAAAAGGAGCGAAATGAGAGGCCGGCACTCGCTGACAGATTTATGATACAGCACTAATATTAACACCTAAGATGGATCAAACCCCTGTGTAATGGGAAGACTATATTGGTATCTTGGTATTTATCTGTCTGAAATAGCTATCTGAGGTTGCTGTCAGTGTCTCCACCACAAACAATGCATCCACACTCACACTGTCTGGGTAAAAATAGGTGACCTTCAGGAGGAAATCGATGTGGCGCAGTTCACCCGGTGAAAGAAGACCTCAGCACGGGACCTGCGCAGTGCATCACCTTATCGGGTTTTGGTGCAGCCTGCGGGTACCTGACGCGCTGCATATTGATGACGCTGTGACACACTAACACAGGGCAGTGCAACTGGCAAATCTGCTCCACTGAGCTTCACCATTAGCATCTAGGATACGTTTCTACTAGAAGTGTTTTGAAGGTCTAAAGTAGCGCCAGTAAGCTAAAACAGCAGTATGTCAATGACCTTGTCTCACGAGTGTCTGACTCGGAGTCCCCTCTGCCTGAGCAGAGTCCTGACCAGTGTTTCCCATGCAAAACACACACCCACACAATGGTCCGAAAGCTTCCCTGGCCATCTCTGCCCACCCGACACGTCGGATCAGCCCTTTCTCATGCATCGCCTGTGCTTTCTGCAGGGGCCCATAAATGAGCTCCACGTTGTCGGGCCACACGGAGAAAGATGCCGCAGGTTGGGAGGCGCTGTAGGAAGGTGTGAGGGAAACGCGCACCCTGGCCCCAGTGGAGGAGGGGAACCCCAGGCAGAGGAGTACGCCCATCGTCACATCTCGCACGAGACACGTTCCGCACGTGCAAAATCAACCTACCTAAGAAGTGGCTTTGTCAACCACCCATAAAAACGAACCAAAAAGTGACCCTACATTTAGACAGCTGGCCAATCAAAAAGAAATCCTGCCGTATCGCGTCGCTCACCGCAACCAACCGCCCTGCCCTCTGTGCAAACAGCACCAAAATGGAACCACACATCTAAGATTATACGAGTTACCATGGCCTGAAATGCAACACAGGCCATGCCTGGAATAACCAGGAGACTATCCATCTCCAGACTGCCTTAAGACTAATGCAGTTGTTTACAATTCTGAGTGCAAATTTTTGTTTGATTCAGATATGAACGCAGTTATGTTGACTTTCCTAAACGTACCCCATAACTGTGGCAACAGCAACAGTGGAATATATGGGGGTGATGATGCCCTGCACTGGGGTCCCTGTCACTGGCAGGACTTTGGCAAAAAACTAGGTGGTTCTACTAGACCAAATGCAGTCCATGCAGAGGATATCCAGCTGCTATTCTCTCTGGCTGCAAACTCCCGTAACGACTCACTGACAAACTCACTGGATCCTCACAGCACAGCTGCTGACTCCAAACCTGAATTAAAGTGGAGTTCATATTAAATCCATAGTTAGCAGCTAAGTCAACTGTCTCATTCATTAATTGGCACGTGTAACTTGCAAACATTTAAACAGTTTTGGGAATTTAGATTTCTTCTTTTAATTATTATTAGTAGTAGTAGTAGTAGCAGTAGTATAGTAGTATATAAATTTGTTTTGCCCTTCCAGGTCAAAATATTTTTTTTTATTCAATAAGTAAATATACATAATCCATACAAAGAAAAATCCTAATATGCCGTTGTCATAAAAGGACTAAGCCTACATACGTAGACAGCAGACTATAGGCCTATCATTAATAAATATGCAGCATTAAAAAACGAACAAGCCAAATGGAATCGGATGAAAAAGATAACACGGTATCGGTTTGTGAGTGACACCACGCCGTCTGTTATTCGCCAGTGTCACCATATCAGCCACGTAAAAAGAGACGCCATCTTGGGAGACTGCGGGGCGGCGGCGCGACTCTGGTTTCAGGGCCGCTACAATGTCCGGATAAAGCAACAGTTCAATGGAAATACGCTAAAACAACAGCACTGCGGCACTAGGAAATAAATGCTGCCATTTTATAGATTCTGTTAGGTAGGACCAGGTATTATAGTATCTAGATTTCAGATATTTACAATTTAAACACATACACACAGGTAAACATATTATATGTCTAAATCGAAAAAACACGTAAGGACGTAACAGAATGCAATCTACTATCAGTCATACAACTCAATACGTGACGGAGTGACTTAAAAGTACATCAGTAATAATGTGTCTGATCTATCCTGGTATACATAAATCACTATTGCTCTTCGCGAAGATGATGCCCATCACTTACGCGTCTGTTATTCGAATTTCCGCCTTGGACAGTGCATTCGCACATCGCAGATTCCCTTTCAGACTTTTCATTGTAATAAATCATGGAATATATACATACAAACCACTGCAAAAACCACAACAGCCATATTAATAAGCAGATCGACATACTCGTACACTTTCAAGTAAACGTTCAAACGTTTCAAGTAGCGTTATGTTATATTCAAATGTGTTCTTTTGGCTTCGAAAAAAAATGAGATGGGATAAGGGGATGTGACATTACGGACAATCCGGGTCAAAACGCAGAAAAAGTTCAACCCTGCAAAGTGATTTGGATAATATGTCATACGTGGTCAGGACGCCACAGTAAAGCGCCAAGAGCGTTAATTCAAGCGCAAAAACCTATACCCAGATGTCGTCACTAAAAGACGCTAATAACTTCAATAAAGGTTCACCGCCGCGAGCCGCTCGGCGCCGGGCCCCCTCGCATTGCGGCGTTCCGCTGCCGCGCGGATGTGGTGACGCAGCCGCACCCGCGCGAGGAGGGACCCTTTCCGCTGGCCGCTGGCCGCATCATCATGGAGGGAAAGCCTCCCTTCCACCGCTCTCCTAAGGCGCATTACACCGTACCAAACGCCATATGCAAATGACTTTAAATCCTCGTTTCTCAGGGCTACAAAAGACGACTTTAAATATATTGTAGCTTTAGCGAATACAATAACAGGCCATAAGTGATATTTCTAAACCCATTGAGTCGTTTAGTCGTACTACAGAGTCCAACTGATATTTCCTGGCTATAAGATTAAACTTACAATAATAAACAAGTAATAAACGTGTAAAAAGAAAATCCAGGGTTAATGATTAAATATTTGTAATTAAATATTTGAAAAGTTAGGGTTTTGGTAAGCAATCATGCGCTGGGCTTGTATTGCATGTGGCTTTTGATATTAAATTAGAATAGATATAATTCAATATTTTTAATTAGAATGGCTATAAACTGGGAATGCTTATACAAACACTTTAAATTCCCATTTTGATTAAATTTTGATTGTTTAAGCTGGATTTTAAAATATTTTTCGCATACAGCTCTTCAAATAGCAAAAACTACGACCAAAACTAATATGGAAGCTTTTGTTAATGCAAATAATTCATTGTTTGCATTTATTTTAACTACGCAGTCATAAGTTGCACTTTAATTAAGAGCTATTAAAGTTAGCATAAACAAAGTCAAATGTTTATATTGGTCATATATTACCATCTAAGAATAGGTAGAATTTTGCTTAAGATATGATACTATACGTCGAGGGCTGAAGGCATGTGGTATGACCGTGTTAAGCTGTAAGCCACGTGTCCAGGCCACAGACTGTATCAGAATCATAAAGCCTATATACATTCCCGCAGGTACGAACTTCACGTACGGTTCACGACATTTCTGTACAGAATAACCACAACAAAGGGTACTTAGCCATTATTATATAGCTACAGGCTATTTGAGATGCATTTACCTAATTTTAGGTATATAATATTACTCAAAGGAATAATCGTATATTTTTGAAATTCACACAATCTTGAGAGGATTTGTATTTGTGTGAATGTGCAGCGAGCGCTAACTGTGCCCCACGCACTATGCGCAGCGAAGGCTTCTGTTGCTAATTTATTTTAATGAACGGGGAAAGTTGTGCAAGTTTTATTATAACACTGTTCCCAGGCTGCTTTGCTTAACTGTGTTTAAATATAATTTAAGTGACTACAGTCGCAGGCCCCCCCCCCCACCAGAAAATTTCAGCACAATAAAACTGGGCAAAATATGCCTATTTTTATTTTAATTGGAATCGTAACAAACCCCTTAATGAAAGCAAGATGGCTAAAGTGCAATAATTCTACTGAAATCTATTTGTAGATGTGCGTGAAATTCAGAGCTGTCCCCGGTTTGTAGACATGCGCTGAATAAGAATCCTTCGCTGAACGTACACCTATACTTACTAAAAGCCGACGTGAACGTGTTGAAGGCCCCAGCAAACGTGGTCCTGAAGACAACTAGTTAAAATCAATCATTACTAGTGCTTACACCTTATGTACATTATGTTCGCCATTCAAAAAGTTGTACGCCTAATTTACACGTATCGTTATATAAAGTTAATGGATGAGAAGGACAGAAACTTCATAAATATTTTTACGAGGCTAATATTTTTTCCAGGAGCCTTTGCTACCAAGCAATACTGTCTTCGTCTTCGCATTTTATACTAATCACGAACATATTTAACCACACACATTTATACTGCGTTATAACTTAAAGATATAGTTATTTAAATGAATTATGAGAATCATAATTCGGGTCTTGTGGCCGTTTCCTAATGTGGAGCCTTCGCGTAATCCTGCAATTAAAAAATTATTAAATAGAAGCAGTTTTAAAATTAGAAATAGACACTTAAAATACTTTGCAGCAACCTAAGAAAGACTATAGTAAAACAATATAATACGCAATTATCTATGGCCTACACGGAGTAATACTCGTTCTTGGAAAGAAGAGGGGAGGTGTAAGAATGGAAATCATATATAATACTATATTATTAATTGGGACCGGCAAATATCAGTATTAGATAAAAAGTTAAATAAAACCAGGCCATGCAAGCGACTTTCGGCGTTTTTTCGGCCGTATGGGTGCAGTTCATTTACTGAAATCAATGTTTTATAGTAAAATAATAAACTGTGCAAAAATTAGTTTGTAAAAAACTGCCAATGGCATTACAGATTGTCGATGCACAATTTGAAAGTGTCGGTGTCGCGAAGAACAATCGCTCCTCTGTTTTCTCTTCTACAATAATTGCAGCGGACCGAAGTCTGGGAACATGCGTAGAAAGACGAACACTGTCCCTGCCAATGACGGCGATTTCAACATATTTACTACTAACTTTCTGGTTTTATTACTCGAGGAAACATACATGTTTAACATACTAAAGGTCCATGCTAACCATACTCAACCATGAAAACAGGGACATATTGCCTGGAGACTATGCACATGATAAATCCAGCAAAGAGGCGCGTGCAGAAAATCCGGTAGTTAGACTCTATGTTTTCATTGTTTTTTTTCTATAAATAAACAATGATACCATCAAATAATGGGAACATGACATTCTACGCAAAAAAACGGGTAAACTTACTGCAAACATATGTAATAGTTCTTTTCCTCCTACTTACAGAGGATAAAGAGCTCAGCGTTCACGGTGCGAGTCGAGACATACCGTGCATATACTCAAGGCAAGCGTGGATTAAATTCCCACTTTGTTAAACTATGAATGCGTAGGTATCCTAATTGTACACTAAATGCAAGCTGTAAACGGCAGAAATAACATTTTCTGAAACTGCATTGGACTGAATTGGTGGCATACATCATACATGTGTATGTGTTAAGCAACACAGCTTAGTCGACGTTGTGGCTTTCTGTAAGTGTCCGCCGTATAAGTGACAGTGATGGCAATCTATGCAGAATTTCCGAACGCTAAACCAGAGCAGGTGTAAAGTTATCATCATCTTCCTCTAACTGGGTGTTTTTCAAATACACACTTAAGATACGCGCGTTTACTGCTGATCCAATAGACAAACTGATCTATCGCGGGCCATCATTGTGGCAAAATAATTTACCCTCAATTATCTTCGTAAAGTTCGCGACGGCGTGGAAATAACTAGCGAACCACACATTTATCGTTCTACAACGATCTCGCTGCTTATTTATGTGAAACTCGCACTAGTTTCCCATACTGTACAGCTCCGGTATCAAATACAGTATGGAGCGTCACGCGGCTGCCCGGAGCCACATTCAACTTCAACTTCGCAGATTCGACTTTTGCGGACAAAATATTCTTGCATATTACACGCCCAACGTCCTTAACATCCATATACGAATCTATACCGAGGCGTTAGTAGGTGTACAGCTGATAACGAAACGACACCCCATGTTTATCTAGCAGCATTCCTTTCTCCTCCTCTTCTTCACTCCTCATTTTATATTAAATAGATTTGTGAGAAGCGCCATTTTCTCTTCAAACCATGTGCAATTGAAACGTAAAAGAAAGCCTGCTGGAGAAATGCCACCAAAAACAGAAAACGAGGAGAGAGCGAGAGTACGAAGTTGTACCAGAAAAGAGAGGCAGTTAAAAGAGGCTTTAAAGCGATTATTAAACAAGACCGAAGCGAGGCGACCGCGAACATTATAAAAGGCGCAGCAGCTAAGACTCGGCATAAATAAGAAACGATCCGGCTGTTTTTACCTGTGTCAAGCAGTACGGGGAGTACATGGTTATTTTTAGAATTAAAATTTGGAGAGCTTGTTTAACTTGGATGAAGTTCGCCGTGGTGCTGCATTGCACTCGCAGAAGCCTCTCACTCACTCCATGCTGTAGTGGTAACCCCGCCTCGAAGGCTGAAAGTGAAAGCTTACACAAACTTTGGAAAAAAGTTTCCCTCAACCCTGCCTCTTATCCCTTCCCTCTCGCTCCCTGTCTCCCGAAAGAGCATTTTTTTTACAGCACTGAAGAAAACGATCACACAAGAGCGATATACTGAATCATTACTCCGTGCCCCACAACCAAAACATGTTTGCGTTTATTGACAACTGAGACAGGTTACCGTTTCAGTCCGCACAATAGCGTTAAGGTTCGAGTATTTATCATTGTTGCGGAAGAGGTGAAATCCGAATATGGTTTAGTTATGATGCGCAGCAGAAATTCAAGTTAAAGACTATTTCTGGGCAGCATTTTATCCAATTTTCGGTTTAATACAAAATATGTAAAATCTTAAAGAATATGATTATGTTTGGATTGCAAGAAATCAAGTGATATTGCAAACATTAATCCAACAGGACTGGAATAATACAGACTGACCCCTAACCGTATTAGAAGGTAAATGAGCTTTCTGAAAATGTATCATAAGTTTGCGGCCTCACGCATATATATTGCCCGTATAACATTATTAATCGATGTCGCATGTTGGCAGTTTAAACGGGGAACAAGTTGAAAAATTACAGCATTACTGTTATAATTTCAAAAACATTTTCCCACGTAGTATTTATTTAACAAAAATGTCCTCTCTGACTTCTGGCAGAGGCAGATCAGGCTCACGGTCAGTGAGGTAACGCAGGACACATCGTCACTCTAGCCGGCTGCAGCAGAAGTCTTATGTAAATGTATGGCTTCATTCTTGGAGATATGTGAACTCTGACCTGCCTGCTGTGCCCTTCTAATGCCATCGGCCTTGCGGAAGGTACTGGGGGCTGTCTGGCACGGGCCAGGCATCGGGGAACTTTCACCCCGTCAGCTTGGCCTCAGTGTCGATTTATTCCGTCGCCTTGATGTTTTTTCTCTCTCATTTAACAGGGCTTATGTGAGCACAATGTTATTTTTTTGTGTGCTCTGTCTATCAGTCAGTATTGAATAATGCTGTTTGAACTGAAACGTGGTTAGGTCCAGGTATTTCCACCAGAAAAAAAAACAACACAAATCACAGAACAAAAAAATTATTTGCAGATCTTGTGTGAAATGCAATCTGCACAGTAAGCAATTCCACATGGGTGTCTGTTATTTTTTTATAGTTTATTTTTGGTGGAACTTTCCCTTAACGAGAGAGTTTAGAAACACCTGAGATCTCACCAATAAAATCAGGCCGTAGTTAAGCTCGTTTTAAATCTGGAGACAAACTACAAGGTATTCAGACACAAGGCTGAGTTTTTGTCATGCATTACATGGTCTTCAGGTAACTATGAGAATCATCACTAGCTTTTAAGGTGATGTAGGCCTCATATTTAACAAAGACCTTCATACAGTCAAATGTGGAGATAATGTAACAAACTCCAAAACATGAGCTTGAAGAAGGAGAGAGTTGTTTTTAATGTTAAAAAATCTTTGCCTCCAAAATGTACAAGTCACTTTTCCTTTTAGACACCTCTGAAGCTGACTTTATAATACACCCCTGGAGGGGGTCCTGGACCGGGGGGCATCAGCTTCGGGCAGCAAAGTGAAACGTTGGAAACATTCTGCACATTTGTAAGGCCTCAGCCCATATTTGTGCTGCTCAGATGGAGCCCAGTGTGACTGGGGGGAGGGGGGGTGCAGAAAACTCAGTAGACGCAGGGTCCGTTATTACACCTGGTCTATTGGAGCCAGGGGGAGCTGGTGGGGGGGGGCTGTCCAGTCCCCCCGCCCCCCACCCCACCCCACCACACAAAGCCGTGCAGGCCTGCAGCATCTCGTGTTTGTGCGCTCTCTCAAGCCTCTCTGCAAAGCCAGGCCCCTACTCATGCCTGGATCCTTCTGTTTTTTCTCCTCTCCAAACTTATTAAAACAAACGCGCACAACCACAAGTGCACAAGGTTACAGAACGTGGTTTGGGTAAACGGATGGGGGGGGCGCTTTATTACTCAAGAATCCAGATTTCTGCACGCCCAAGCGCTCTTCTACCGTCGCCCTCAAATGAGTCCCATATTTCAATGGCTTAATTCAGCAAATCCCTCATTTAAAAACAGATGGGGGAACCCTCTGTAATTGTTAGAGTCAGACTTTGCGGTTTCCTTTTCACACACTGAAATATAGATATTTGCCGTTTAGCATCATGCCCTGGTGTTGGTACGGCAAACTCAGCTCATCTGGCTCCAGAGCTAGCAAACAAGGTGCCTTGGTTTAACGGGCATGGGCCGGACAACGGTGCTAAGCTTATCCGCATTTTACTAAGAGCACATATTTTCATTTAAAAAAATTATCATCTTATTTATCATGTGCCCAAACAACAAATTACATATGAGCAGACTGTAGAACACAGTCAAGTTGCAACATTGTGCATCGTAGGTCACTCAAACTTCTGGCTAGGACATCACAATTATTCTGAATAAACAAAAAATGTACACAGCATCCTCATTCCCATCATTGATATTGGCTGCAATCCTTAAATGTAACTCCCTAAATGTAAATGACAGGGAGACAGCGCGTCTAGCCTCACACCCTCCCCCCATCATCCCATCTCCTAGCTCGCAACCATGAACAGTCTCACTGTCTCTTACACCACCCAGCTCTGTCAATCCCAGCCAGTGGCTGGAGTGCTGACAGCTTCAGGGCGCAGGAGAGACGGAGAAAACAGTACGCCAAAAAAAGACAGGAACAAGGAACTGCCAATTCAGTAAAACTAGTTCAACAGATAGTTCATGCGTTCCTCGAACGTTCAAGTGTTCCTTGATTTTTCCGGATTTCAAATGTCAAGCTTTTAGGTTCCTCCCCCTCTAGTTATTCTCTTGTTATTGCATGTGTTCTTCTGTACTCAGGACAGTTACCACATTACAGCAATGGAGATGTTCTTAAAAACTAAAACTGAAAACAAAGGCCAAAAAATCTGCCCTTGCTCCCATCATTGTTGTTTTTTTTTTTAATATCTTCTCTCTCCACATATATTCCTTCTATTTCCATCTATATAAATCAAAAGGTGCTTAGCTGATGGTTCCCTAAACACTGCGCTGCCCTGATTTGTTTTCATTCCCGCCGCCAGCCTCCATGCCGCATATTACCGTTATTATTATTATTCTCTTTCCCATGAGAACGGGAATCGGCGGGCGACTGCGCGCTTTCTTGAGTGCGTGCGGAAATAATGAGCGTAATGGGTTGCAGCTGAAGGATGGAGCTGTGAATGACATGATTGCGGGAGCAATTACCCAAAGCATGAAAAACGGCCATTGGTCACAAACATGGTTAAAACAACATTTTACAGCAACAATAAGAAGGAGTAGGAGAAAGAGCGGTTGTTCATACCCTGTACGAATCAGACACTACAAAGCACTCAGGCAGTCCGGGGCCTCTGGAGGGATCTTCGTTCACCATAAAAGTTTCGCTGGCCTGTAATGCAACATAAGAGTCATTTGCATTGGCAGAAGGCCTCTGTTTCTCCATTCATCTCTCACTGACAGTTGCCTCTCATATAAGCAGCTGCGTAAAGTAAAGTTTGTGCTCCACCAGGCACTGGGATTACATCGGGGCCGGTTTCATCACCAACACACACGCAGCCTAGCCGGTTCCACACGCAGCCTGTACGCAGGATCAGGTATATACCTCTACAGACCAGGATGGCCGACGCACGCAGGCTGGGGAGGTGAGATAGGGCTCTGCAGACCCTCTGAAGTGCACATTTCAGATGTATCTGTTCATTTAGAACACTGGGTTCCGTGAGCACGTGTCATGTTATTCTGTATCAGCACGGATTCCAGACTGAGTGTTTCTGTTGAAGTTGGATCGCACCACAAAGCGTGCTGTAAAAAGAAAAAAGAAAACGCCTTTGCTATCCATAATTTCCACCTGTGAACTTTTCATATAGCAGTCAGCATTCCAGCTGCACGCAGCTAAGCAAGCCCAGGCCTCTGACGCAGGGGGAATGGTATCAGGGCTCATCTCCATTGAAGGTGCTTAATTTGTATGCTGAGGGAGGCACTATCTGGAGCTAGCAGAGAAAATCAGAGACGTTTCCTCTTGTGCTGTCAGTTGAACGGGACAAATTTGCGTGGCTTGGCTGGGACAGAACCTAAATTCCAGAACCAGAATTCAGATTCTGTGACATCCGGGCCTCGTACTCAGACTTTCACCACAGAGACTGTGTGTATTGAAAAACCAGCATGACACAGTGTGTTACACACACAGTGAAACCCATGAGCTCCTGGCCTGTCGGCCATCCCGTCAAGCACAGTCAAGTGTGCACCAAATCAGGGCCTCGCTCTCCTACCACACACACGCACGCACACACACAGACGTATACCTTGAACCATAATGAGTCCCAGCTGATGGATAACCGCACTGCCCAGAACTGTGGTGGAAAAAAGAGGTATTCATACCCCCCCCACCAACCCCCCCCACCACAAGGGGAATCTGCCCCAGCTGAATAGCATGTGGCTAATGTCTGATAATCTTTACACTCATATAAAAGTTAGTGCTTATATTATCAGACTGTGAAACATTTGCACTTAACACCACCTTGCCATTGTGATACTAATAATGACTGAGGCCAAAGCCAAGTTCACATGCTAGACCATCTCATTCCCAGGTGTGTTTAACATCACTGAGTCAGCGTTTACTTCCCAGGACATGTGCTCAGTTGGCAGAGAGGTGGATACTGAGATGGATAAGGACCGGATCTTTAGAGGTACAAAAGTCTGGGTGGACTCAGATTCACTTCATTGGCAGGACCACTTCAACTTAATTAGCATACGTCGGTGTGACTCTCCTACATCCCGGCCCAATTCTTAAGTCTCTATGATTTTATGGAACATAGTATAAATAATATATACCATCATTATATATATAGCATATGCCTAACCCATATGGTCAGCCTTGAGCAAAGCCGTTCTCAAAGATACAGTTAATTAACATTTAAGAAACAAGCGGAAAAGTCAAGGGAAAGGGAATTTACTGGTGACCTGAATGAGTAAAAAATTATCATCAAAGATGCATCAGATTTATTTTTACAATGGAGACTGCAAAAGATGTGATTTTTTTTCTGTTTTTCTTTCTTTTTTTTTACAAAAGCCATCGCAGTATCTTGAGTGAATAAGCCACATGTCACAAATTTTTGGTGAGGATTTTACGCGGCATTGAAAACAGATATTTTCTGAAGGTTAGGTTGTTGACTGGTACTACCTGAGATCCCTGTATTAAAATGCCTACTCAGCCATAAATAAAAACAGCACCAGTGCAGCTAGAAAGAGGCCGAAATCTACCACTCTCCTTTTTTTTGCTTCTGTCTTCCTTCTCTCGCACAGACAAAACATCTGAAATATGTATGTGGTTTGGGGTATAAATTTGCATACGTTTCATGGCAATAGATGAATCAGTGCAGACACACTTCCAGACACAAATATCTGCTCACAAACAAGCACCTGCCCCCCCCATGCCCTCTTCCAAACCAGTTGATCTGGCTACACAACAAGCCACGTGGTACCTGGTGATTTCCATTACGATTATTATGATCACTACATTTTATGATGGTGATTTTCATTACTATCTTTGGTTTGTTTGCTTTTCTCTCCATTCGGGGGCCGGGGAATTTAGTGCCAGACAACCTGCACAAGATGGCAATGACATCAAAGACAAACAAATCTTGTTTGCAAAAAGTTAAGGGAAAAAAAAATATTTTTTTGAAGTGAAATTTACGTTCTGTATTGTCAAAGCCAAATCCACCTTGGGGAGAATTCTGGGAAAATGTGATATTTTATACTGGCATCCGAGCTGGAGAGGATATATAACTCCTAATTACTGAGAAACCTTTTCCCCTTTGATAGTGGCTCCCTGGCCCTCAATCACTGTGTTTGAAGCTTGTTAGCTATTTTTTTTCTGGATTTTAATAATATGAATATTACCACAAATGCTGTATTTTCTGTTTTATCAACTAAACTGTAAAAATAAAAGATTGAGTCAAAAGAATTGTTAATAAGTAATAAATAAATAAATATGAGCGCATGCTGGTTGGCATGGCTTCCAAATATATGTGATTGTGAAGGAGCATATAGGTTCTGTACTTCAGTGAGAACATTTTACATTTCATTAACAAAACAACAGACCTTGTCAGTACCACAGCTGGATAGTGACAAAGAGTATATGTTTTGAAAGGCGTGAAATGTGGATCCTCTGAGACATGAACAGTCACTACACCTGGGTGAGGAGAAGCTGTCTTTTGATGAAATGGCCTTCCTGGGGCGGAGGCAGGTTTAAGACTGTCACTCACATCAATGAGTCAGTGAGCAAAGGTGACAAAGTGCCAGACTTTCAAGGTGTCAACAAGCATGGGATGCATATAAACTATAAATGTATAGTTTATATGCATCCCATATAAATGGATAGTTTATATGCAAAATAATAAATGACTGCACACAATTATATATCACTGCATAATGAAAAAGATAACGTTTGTGCAGGGGTGTAGCTGCAGCAACAATACAGGGGTGATAGATGCGTGTCACTCTCCCGAGATTCTTCTCCAGCTTTCCTGCCAGTCTTCCATGAGGGGCGGAGCATAAAGGTAAGGCTTTGGTGACCTAGGAAGGCTCCAAAGGACCTTCAGCCTGGATTAATATAAATGACCTAACAACAGCCGAAGCTGGGCGAGAGCCTGCCGGCGGCCAACCAGATGACGGCAACCAACACAAAACGACATCCACTCGATAATTTGTCCACTCTTGAATACACACTGAACTGCTCAGTTAGGGGGCTGCACCTGTTTTGCAATTCAAACAGCTTTTAAAACAAACGCAAGTAACATTATCAGCCAGACCGTAGAAGGCGGCTTTTCCTGGAACTGGTGGAAAAGCTCCCGTGGACATGACAGCTTCTCAAAACACGGCAGGAAAGACGATAATATAAAGTGCAGGAGGCCCATTACTGACACACTAAAAGTCACAATTATTGATGCTCCTTGCAGAGATTAACCTTGACCTAAAGCAGGAGGCTGTCCACTCTCTTACTCAACTAGCTGAACCCTCCAAAGACTGAGGCGACAGTGATTACAGCATCAGCCTGTGAGAAGATTCCCATTTTAGTACTCAGTGACCTGTCTGACTGTGAAATCTCATTCAAAGCTAATTTGGGTAACTGGCAGATATCATAAGATGGCTCTGGAAGGATCATTAATAAATAGTATAGCCATTAGAGGCATAAAAAAAACAGAAAATGTGTTAAAATTCTTTCAGTTTAAATGACGTTAGATAAAAGATTGTGTTGCCACAAAGCGTAAAGTAAAACATATTTCCCATTTTGAGTGGAATATAAAGAGATCATGAACAGTGACTTAACAAATTGGTAGACGGCTATTCAATCTAATATATAACGAATAAAACGTGAATCTCCAGCGAAGAAGCTGTAGCTTCGCAAATGCATCACGTTGTCTTAGGAAAATGTTGTCATTTACACGTATGTTCAGCTGAGTCATTGACATTTGACAACCCAGACTATTAATAAACCTTAAATATTTGTCTGTTAACTGGCAAATTATATGAGAACGGGCAATTAATTTCCAATATATTGCTCAACGCTTCTAAAAAAATAAAGACGATTGTATAACCAGCATTAGAAGCTATTAAACAGCTTCCCTCACTAAAGCATTTCCCTTTGAAGTTAGAATTCATAGTTAGTCATATTCAAAAGAAATGAAAAAAGTTTAAAAAGGTGTGATATGTGCGTGTTGCGATTAAATCGCCAACATGCAGCCTAGTTTTTATGTCCTTATTAAAATTTTTCCTTTTCAGGTTTTATTTTTGCACTATGGTATTAATAACACCCCGACTTTTTGATACCGATTTGCTATATTAGTACACACGCGCCATGAGGAATTAATCTTATAAAAGTCGTAATGAATTGGAAGCCTGGACACTAACCCTAAGACTCGACTTGGTTTGAGATAAGGATGGTTGGTCAGCGAGATGTGGGTGGGGAGGCCGCTAATTGTTTCTACCTGGTATTTGTGGTGACACATCTTTGATATCTAAATTGGCAACGTGTCAGAGGAACAGCAAAGTTCACGGTCACATGCAGTGGCTAAGATATAACACACGCTAAAGTAAGGAGCTAAAAAGAGAGTTTAACTCGAAATATATGCCGCTAATGAGCTGCTGCCACTTGGATCTTAATGCCTCTTTTTATGATGATTCTCAAACTTCTAGAAACAGGGAATACTGGCAGCCGACTATGTACTAAAACTGCCAAAAACAGCATTCCCTCTCTTACCCTCTTTTGCTTAAAATTAAATGGCTTCTTTACCACATTTCAAACTTATTTAAAAGAAGCAAATGATTGATTTACGATGCACGTACCATTGTGGAGCAGGGACATTTGCCACCAGTCTCAAAGACCCATTTTCCTCTTTATAAAGTTCAGCTTCTCAAAGAGGAGAGTGAGTTGGACTCGCTTCTTCGGTGATACCGGAAGCGAAAAAAAAAAGACTTAATACAAAACGCACTGTGAACCAGCTAGCATTTCGTAAAAATGTGGTTTGGGTCTTCCTCGGGAAAAGGCAGGATAGATAGAAAGACGAGTCAAAATCGCTCCGTCTCTCCTACAGTCAATATGATTTTATTCAAACTTAAGCGTATACAATTTCCATCGTGGAAAGTGGCGGCTTCTGAACCCCAGAAGACCTACTGAAGTATCTCGACGCGTCGTTTTCTCCGTCTACAGGGTGTCTTGCGAAGGAGAGCAACAGAATCCGAGCAAAGCGCTCATTTCGAAAGCATCTGCGGTTAAAGTAAACGTTTTGAGTGAACCTGATAAATGCAATAAATAATTAGTACACGTATGCTTTCAGATTAAATGTTGATCTTTTTAAGGATTCAAAGTAGATCATCGCCTCACTTTGAGTCCTTCTCTTCCCGTCTGTCAAAAGTGGGATTTCTCCCTCTTCTCCTCTTGCTTGGGACAGAGATTAAACTAAAAAAGAGATAACAGTCATCAGCTCGAGCACCAAAATAATCGCTAACCACACATCCAAAAGGGAAAAAGTGAGGCGAAGATCGCTAAAGTTTTCGAGGAGGGGAATACGCGCGCATGCATGAGCTAAATATACACGAGTTGTGTATGTGCAGGTAACAGTGTGGTCTAACGCGGACTGTGGCGAAGCGGCCGCTCTATCGCGCTCGGAAAGGCGACTAGAGAGCTGGTGAATTATTAATAAGAAGAGCGGTTCGCAGTCTGTCGTGTTCAGAGAGTGACCAGGGCGGCAGCTGGGGCTTTAGGGGAATTAAATACGGGCTCGGGGTAAATCATGGACGGTGCGGATTAATACTCAGATGCAACAGTGCAGAAGCCGGGGGTGCGGAGAAGGAAAGATGGGGGGCGGTTGGGGAGCGCAACATAAACTATAGTATAAAAATGCTATAAGGATGTCAAAGTCTCAAATATATAAACCACGTCTGTTAAAATTATTTCTGCGTGTATAGTCGGTTATGTCATCTATTAGTCAAAAACATATTTACTCAATACTTTTCGCGCCCTCATCTCAAAATATGTTTTCCCAATTTGTAAATCTCAAGCCAAAGAATTGTAGTTCAGCTTGGCGGTATTTAAAAGGTGCACACAGGGGTCTTTATTAGTGAAATTAATTAAATACACAGTCATACACATAGGAATGTGAATAAAGTGGCATATGGAATTTTATAATATTACGTAATGCAACGGATCTTGCATTAAATATAATCGGTCTCAGACGTGACGCTTTCCGATGGGCTGTCGCTGAGGCTTAACGGTAAGGCTGCCGAAGAGCCCGCGCCTGCGCTATTAGTCACCGTCCAATTGATCACTCGGAGAATTTCCTGCAGCACAATACATTCGACGGCAGTCTGACGACTGCCGAACACTTTATTGGAGATGGAAAGTCCAGTATTTTTGGCAGAAACATGCAAAGTACAATCAAGTATATCAATACGAAGACATTATTATTCCATACATTAAAACGCGAAACCGCGTTGACAATCATGACGATCAGTTTTAACAGGTTTTAAAAGGTGACAGGAGTACATTATTCCAATTGACTTTCGAAGGAGCAAGTCATTCATGTAAAGATTTGATATTTTATATTATGTGTAAAGTAATCATATTAATAACAATAATAATATAGAACATCTTATTAAAGTAGCTTACATTTTATGATAAAATATACACAAGTTTACCGTATCTGTGCGGCTTTTGTTAAACGGTCAAGTCTATCAAATTGTCAATATGGATACATAATTTAAATCCAGGTATTTGATGTTTAATGCTTGAACTCAGGTCCTAGCACAAAATTATACATAATCAAAAATTCTGTTTTTAACTGAAAATATTGACGTATATATAATTGTAATGGGACTATAACCAGTCATTGAACTAAAATTATTAGTACAGGCTAAAAGTAATGGAAGGTGTGAACGGAAAAACAGCTCTACAGGTGTTCGGTACAGGCTTTCCCGATTTAATTTTAATGTCAAGCCTGTCCTGAAACCAGTTAGTAAATATCTGTAGGGTGCCCACACTAATATAACATTTAAATATTCATATATTGAATGGACTTATAAAATAACCTAATTACTATTACCGTAACTATAACTTATAGAACTATTTGCAAGATAATCACGCGCTTATTAAGGTGCAATTCAACGACTAATATGCATGAATAAGTTGCAGTTATTGCTGCGTCCTCTCATGTCTCTAATAATAATATTTCTTTGGAAGTACAGCCAGCCAGTGCTGGACTTAATCAGATAATTCAAACGATTAGGCCAGTTTAAAGTTTTTTACATACATTATGACTGTATGCCTCGCTGAACACTAAACAGCGAACCTCTTACTTTTTTTACACTTTTTTATCTGCTCAGAGTTGAATTTCAACACCCTACCAATGAATGAAGAACGTTTCACTTTAAATTCTAAATTCAATTTCCAAAGAAGCCACTTGCTCCAATAAAACCGAAGAGCTCAACAGCTAATTACGGGAAATTTCCTGCTTTCAATTAACCGCAAATCCAGTAGTTTTTTTCTGTTTAAATGTTCTGGTCCAACTCCTTGAATCGAAGTTTTTCCCTGTTCCAGTGAGTCACTTAATGTTAAAGTGTTAAGGGCGGTTCTGAAATTTTGACAGTTTTAAATTTAAACTATATGATTTCGCAAAGTGCCGAGGCGATACATTCTTATATTCTAGCTAACGTATATCGTATATTAAGTACATAGCGTCAGTAACATTTATCATTTAACAAAAGGCTCTCACAAAATGTTTGAGAGGTGCTAGCTAAAATGACTGTGGATTTAAATGCTAAGCACTTTATCTCACAAGCATAGGCTAACTGTTTGTACTTTAGTGAATAAGCTCAAGACCATTTGCTCTAGATTATTTTTTAAAGATTTTAGATTTTAGAAAAAAAGAAAACGTGTAAATACACAACAAACTGCTTGCTGTACACCTGTATTATTCTCTCCTACAGGTATATAAACAACCACTTAATTACCTCCCTTGGATTTCAAGTTTTTTAAGTGTCGGACTTGAGAGTTCGAATATATTTCCAAAGTAAAAAAAATTACGGTCAATTTAATTAATTTTAAGCATTGTACGTTAAAAATATAAAGCAGATATCCTTAGCATTAACAAACTGTATGGATGGGCCTGTAAATGACTGCAGTGTAGATATCAAATGCATGCCATGCTGGATGAAATATATGGCCCTAGATTTCTTTAAAACGCTATTTGCTTTTTTTTTTTTCTAAAAACCGACTAAAAACTCTTGCATACGTAAAACTGACCGAGTAACAAAACTGTTCTGCGTCTGTTAATGTTCTTAGCTCTTAAATGGATAAATTACATGTGCCAGTTTATTCGACTCTATAAGTGGAAAAAACGATTCTGGTTTTATCTGCAAATCTGTTCCATTATTGAAGCACAAACGAGGACGAAGAACAAAATAAAGAAATTATGACACATTAAAAAGAGAACTTAGCACCTGTGCGTAGTGACAGAAGGGGATCGAGGTCCAACATACGAACAAGTGTGACTGTTTCTGTTATTATTCTAAGAACTCTTATTTATTCTAAGGGACCGTCATGGTTTTTATTTGATATTCCGCTTGAGTATATTACATTATTCTTCGGACTGCGACCCGCTACGGTTGAACTTTAGAAACTTAAAGTATGTTGATCAACGACAACATATTGATGCAGGAAATACTTTAATTATACACAGTAACAGAACAAAATACCAGTGTGACATTCTTAATTAAATAATTAAATAACAGAAGCTTCGATCACTGCCACATGGTGGTAAAGTATTTGCATTGGGGTGATACATTTTTTAATTCTATAAGTATATTCTAGTTCTTTTGCTTTTAATGCCAACGCGATCTTAAAATACTAATGCATTTGGAAAACTGCATTCACACAATCAAAAAAGGGTATTAGGCGTTTAAGTCCGAGTTGTTTAGCTAGGCCAGTCTTTTATAAAAACCACAGCGCGGAACAATAAGTTTTAGCCAAAACCCCTGTGCGTGAACCTCGCCAAATGTCACGCTGTTTTATGTAGGTCTGTAACACATTGGAAACCCGTCCGTGGTATAATTATTTTAGACTACTTCCTTATTTTATATATATATATATATATATAAACACATGCATTGAACAAATACAGAAATAAAACTTAAAACTTGAGCTACGTGTCTGGTCTTCTGAACGCTTTCATATAACATCAATTCCTTTTTAATTACACAAATAAGCAACTACACTGAAAAAAATGACAAATGGCAGAAAAACCCCAACTCAGATCCACACCGACCACCGAGGGTCTTTTGCTCCAAATTTCTGTTCAGTGGGTTAACGCGAAATTAAGTGCTGGCAACTGAACACATTTTGCACAATAGAATGTACAAGATAATGCAAGTGGGTCACGTTCGAGCTGGATATATTACATTCTAGCAGACCTTACATTTCAATTGCTATGGTACTTTTGGAAGACCTAAAAGTAAAATGAAGCTTTGCCTCCAGTGTTAGATCACGCCCATTGCATGGAAAACGGTCTTTGTTTTATGTGTACTATTTTATTTGTTAAATAGTATAATTCTGTTCACTTTTTTTGCACTGAGACGTATTTTTTCTTGCTGATTGCCCTGGAGAAAGTTCCATAAAATCAAAATGCGCCGCAAGAGTCTCGGCCAACAAAATATTTGAGGATTTATAGATTCAGCTCAGCTACATTGCCCTTTGACCTTCATATAACTCATATTAATAGATGTTTGCCAAAATCGTATACAATGTAGTATTTAAAACTCAATATTAACGATAGTTAAGTAATTTTTACTTTCAGCGCACTGTCGTTCTTTAACCCTCTGTCAACTTGACAAGTTCCCTCCACCGGACAATTATTTACGAACAGTCTTCTGATATCTTCGTGTTTTTCTGTATCCGCAAAACTCATAATAAAACAGCGCGAATAAAGGATACAGCCAGGAATCCAGTGACTGTGGGTCGCAGGGACAGACGGAGAAATCGCCGCGCATCCTTGGCCACTGCGCTCCCCTCTCCCGTGATCAAAAATACCAGCTTTTCTTGCACTCCAATGTACTTTGTAAGGCATCAAAAAAAAGCTTACACAAGTAGGACACTTAAATTCTTTTCAAGGTTAGCGATTAACTCTTCTGTGTGCACGGGGCCAGGGGAAGCTGCAGGTAGCACAGATTTTACATGTTCCGAAGGTTGTCGTACATATTCATATAAAAACGTAAAACAGCAAGAACATTTTTATAAGGACCCAGTCTGTGTATATTTTGTTTAATAACCATAGTGATGTACTAAGCATACTTTTTAAAACCTTGAAACTCCCACGCAAAAGTCAGCATTTACACAATTATAAAACTCGACTGTTTTGACGGCCAAACATGAAGAATAACCTAGGCTCTTGAAAAGGTGTAGTTGCTAAGATATGACGAGGACAAACCAGCCTTGCAATTTGGCATGGTGCACCCTATCCAGAGTACATTGTGTACTTTTATTCCGAAAGTACCTACAAATCCTCTGTAGTATTACTGGAAAACTTGAAACATGAAAGTACTATTTAAAAATATCAAAAGAACTTAAAGCTTGAATAAATTACTACAGCATTCATCCTGTTTATTTGTCTAACACTGTAGACTTCTTTTTAATGTGAAAACAGATTATTCATGCAGAACCTTCAAAGACCAGACAGCCTCTCCGAATTATATTGTAAGGACCTTGGCTGCACAACTTTGTCAACAGTTCAAAAATAACACAGTGAAAACAATCAAAAATCAATATGTAATTCACTGTAAAAATAAAATGGGCACATAAACGCAAACCCAACTATACAAAGGACACCTGGTAAGTACTCATCCCTCTCAGAGTTTCACAAAAATCCACACTAACCCATAATTCCTGGCATACAATATTTGTCTAAGATGCTGATGATAAAATGATTGGTCAGCTCTCTCTAATGCAATAACATTATTCAGGAACTACTGCAGACAGTGAGCCTGCTAGATGGGAAGGTAACACAACCCATGGATACTTTAGATTGAAATTAGCCTGTGGTCAGTCCTTTGAGATCAAAACTATGACCAGTTCAAATCTTCTTCAGGTCTCATGTACATAGAAGTGGTACAGTGGCATGGCTAGGTTTGTTGCTATAGATGTGTCAGCGAGGGAGTGTTCACATGTATAGAACAGGTGCTGGACAATAAGTTCAGTTACAGTACATGAAATCACATCTGAATGCCTCCAGCATCAGTTAGTGGAACCACAGCTGTAGATCAAGCTGTAAAAGAGTTCTGCAAGATAAATCTATAATTGGCTTGTGGCAAAGCATTCATCCTGTAGGGGAGCTGGTCCCTTCGTGTTTGAAAGCCATCACAGTCCCAGGTTCGCCCCACTTTATCATGTTCCTGCACAGGGCCCAGGGTGCCGGGGGGGAGGATTGTTCGTTAGAGGTCAAGAAATGAGCAAGGAGCTTATCTCCTACTACCATGGTGGGGTTTTCAGCTACGATAACTAGTACCAGTGACCGTTGTGTACGTGTTTGTATGAGCGCACGCCAGCTTGAGCAACAGTGAACATAGGGCATGGCTCTGAATGCATCACAGGCCGTGGTTTTGTGTGTGTGGGGGTGAAAATGCCCATGTTCCTGGACACACCAGCATTCGTCACTCTCTGCTCTGAAGCTGTTCGGTTTCCTCAGACAGAACAAGGTGAGTAGCCAAAACATGGTCTGTGCCCAGCAAAGCAACAACCTGAAAAATGTACAATGGCTTTTAAAGTTACTAAAGTCAGGGTCCATTTTGGCCCTGGTACTATGATATCCTCCAGTTCCTCAGATGTTTATGATTTAAAATACGTGTGAATACCAATAATTTTATAAAATACATCGCCATTCCACCTTTTGGTCATTTAACCCAGACAGCACAAGTCAAGTAAAATAAAAACCTCAATTAAAAGAACATAATCTTTACATTTAAATGTCATAGTGTGAACTCTGACCTGCAAATAAGTGTGAGACTGTAGCCACAGCCAGTTAATTGTGGGGAGAGTTTACTGCAGTGCTTCCCAATCCGGTCCTTGGGGTCCCACAGCCGGTCCATGCTTTTGCTCCCTCTGAGCTCCCTGCCAGACCGTCCACAGGCTCTGGAGCTGGGAGGGTAGCAAAAATGTGGACTGTCTGTGGGTCCCCAAGGACTAGATTGGAAAACACTGGTCTGTGGGAACAGCTGTGGAGGGGGCAGCAGGACTGTCCTCCGATGGGACACATGAGGACCTCTAATCTGTTTCCCTGGCGCTTCTTAAAAGAGCACAAACAGAACATACTGTAGGGTATCTCACTCTGATCCACTGTCACCCCCCTCCCTCCC
>JAODKM010000043.1:2646746-2658727 GCA_026780845.1 Petrocephalus sullivani
GACCGAATGCTAGTCAGGAATGAGAGCAGAGACAATGGCATGGACCAGACCCAGCAACCAAATGCTAATCAGGACTGCCCATCACAATCATTCTTTGGCCTTCGTCACTTTTATGTCCGCCTTTCCGTCTCTTTGTGTCCAATCCCCCCACAATGTGAGCGATACACACACACACCCTTGTCTGCAGGTACTTTTAGTGCCACTACATGGCAAGATGACTTTGGACATCTGCACAGTAAGGCAGAGATGAACTGTGGGTGGGGGGGTGGGGGGGGTGGGGGGTTTTAGACGCATTCACAAGAAAGCCGTGGACAGAGACATAGGAATCTGCAGTTCCTAGACTGAGGGATGATGGGTAGGCCAGTGGACGAAGAGAAAGTATACAGTATATGCTGTGGGGTTCACTTGAAGAACAGGTCAGTTTCATTTGGCACTGGGCAGCACAAACTGGCCCTCAGGGGGTCCGACCGGGCTCAGGGGATTATCCGTTTTCTAGATGGGAGATGTGACCTTTGAAGATGGGAGTCACCATGTGCATGTACAGCGGGAGGGAGGTGCCGTTAAATACAGCAACAATGAGATTTAGGGGCCTCAGCTAAGCAGTTTGTGTCAGGATAGGTCAGCCCAAAACCAGAATATGGGGGACATGGAGACAGAGAGTTCAGAATTATTCAAGTCAGACCATGGGTCTTTAAGGGTCTTCCCATGAAACTTCAAAAGCACACTCAAGTTCCTTTCTGGGGCCTAGGCCCAGGTGTAGGCAAAACCTTTCTGGTCTTGCGGAGGCCCCTGCTGGTCACAAGGCCGAAAGTGGGCAGCTGCAGAACGGCTGAGAGCACATCAAAGATCCCTGAGCAGGGTGCAGTTTCCATGTAATGTACTGTGGCCGGATGGGGTCTTCAGTCTTGCACCATGGAGTCTAGGGTAGCGGATGAGTTAAATGGAGGGAGAAGAGCGGAGAGGTGGGGGTTTGTCTCTGCCATCCACAGCAACCTGGCAGAGATGGGCCAGTGCAGCTGGCACCTGAGTCCTAGGGCTGCCATTAAAGCCATCGGACGCCAAAACCTATTCCCCTTGTGATCGCAACACAATGAGGCCGCATACACCCAAGCAAAGGCCATGTGGTTGTGCAGACAGGGCGCATACATACAAACATACACACATGCATGCATGCATGGACAGACACACACCCACGCACAGGGCCAGTGTGTCTGTGCCCGGGAGAACAGGGCAACATGAAAAGAAGGCCGGCGCCAACCCTTCTCCAACCAGCTGTGCCCAGGCTTCACCATATGTACCCCTCAGCCCTCACAGACGGACCCCTGCCGCAGTGCCAACCGAAGCCGTGTGCCCGTTTGTGTCTATGTGCTCCCTTTCAGTCATAATGATTCTGTTCTGTCTTTCTTCCAGCAAGCCCATTTCAAGTTTCGAAGTATTTGATAGCATCATGGAAGGATACAAAAGGAACTATACTGGCTGTGTGTTATCCTCAGCCTGTTTTACTTATATTCGACTATTTGGACATCTGCTGCTGTCCCAAGGTACGGGTTCCATGAAGAACCATTATTACTGGATCAGTGACATCAGGATGTGAATCTCAGCAAAGGGACGCCCAGGTACATGGCAGTAACAGGGCTGTAATCACCCTTCCAGTCTGTTTCCTCACAGGTAGCTTGAGTTCATCAAATCAAAGGCATCGGCCAGGATGCAGAACACACTCACACAGACACTTGAAAAGATACACATGGCAAACATGTATCCGCAATGATAAGTCAGCCTTTCGGCAGTAAAATGTAAAGACGGGGGGTCTTGTGGAGGAGGGTGGCACAAAATGGCAAAGTTACAAGGAATCAGATGGAATATCTGAGCTGGGGCCTGAGCGGAAACTGGGAAAGTGTTCAAGGGAAACCACAACAACATGGGACTAAGCTCTGCAGGCCTCCCCTGGGATGGCCTGCCACACGCTGTTCCCAGCACCATGCCCACGCCACCTCTTTGTCTCTGAGCCTCATGAAGAGTGTGGTCACATGCGGTGTCACCCAGGCACGCCTCTCTCACACGCCAGACCCTCTCCCCTGCACCGGCCCGGCTCTCGGCCACTTAGCTTGACTGGCATGCAGCAGAGTCACCAAGAAAAAGTGAAGAGGTGCCTTTGTGCGCACATGTGTCAGTGTAAGGAGAGGAGGGCAAATGTGTAGGCTTTTAGGGAGTGAAAATACAGTGTGCAAGAGCTCTAGGGCACGAGCTGAGAGGTAATCACCACCCGCCAGTTACAGAGGAACAATCGTTCCAGGAGTTACACTCTGCACACATTCTTAATTTGGGGGGGGGGGGACATTTTCAAAAAGCATCTAGATGAGATCCTTTTGTACATCCCACACCCAACCCCCTCCCCAGGCTCTGGCTTTAATCTGGTCGTGCCTGAGTGGGTTCTATATGTGCCAGGAATGGGCACCATGCCCAGATGACCCTGAGGCAATATGGAAATCACCACGGAAACCCCAGACCACCATCACCACCCCCACCCATGCTCCGGTCGCACTAATGCAAAACTCCCACGCCAGCCCATCCCAAAAATGACCTGCCTCTGGAACCTCAACCATCAGCCTTGTTAATTGCCTGCACACCTTTAAAAGGACCCCGAAAGCTCTGCCTCCCCACTGCTCGCCAGCGCAGACCTACAACAAACACACACACCGCAGAATCAGAATCTGTGGCAGTTTCAAGCAGAACCCACATCGCTACGAAAAGGTTTGCATCGATCTGCCTTCTGAAGCACATCTATCGGAGGTGCAGGTGCCGTAACGGGCAACACTACCTGACAGGTCTGAAGTCCGTGTAACAGTCTGTGCATCTCCGGCCAGCCCATCCTGTGTCGACTGCATCAATGAGCCATTAGCCTCACCTCACAACAATCGGCCTGATATCTGCAGAGGTGCGGTGCTACTGCGGCCCATCAGGCTGAGCTGGTTCTACAGTGGCCCTACACTTCTCCCCCAGAGAGCTTCAAGGGCTTTTCCCCCCACAGTTTTGTCTGTCTAACTCTGCCACCCACTCGCCAGCCCCATTTTCTCGGTCCCATTGGTTTCACTTATTAAGTTTCAAAGGTTTCTGGGCAACGTGGTTCGAGGGGGGGGGGGGGAACCATGGCATTTTTTTGGCACACCACCAGTCTCGTCTTGCCGGGAACGGGGGGTTGCCATGGTATTGGTGGGCACCTCATAAAGCGAACCATTGTTGGGCTGTGTGTGTGTGAGCTTGGGTGTGTGTCACCAGCCACCATGCCAGCTTCGTCCGAAATGCCCAGACTCAAAAGGCACCCAGATCTCCTTGCATGCTGCCTTTGCCAGTCTGTAACACAATTACACCCACCAGCTCTTTCCACTCCTCTGCGTCTTCTCAGTGCCACCCCGAAAACCTCCAATGGTCAGTCTAGGACAAAGCCAGCATCTCTGTTGAAGTTGCATAGGTTTTGTTTCACCTATAATTTCTTTTTTAAACCGAGGCTACATTTACTTGCTTGCCCAATGATTTTATCCGACACAAGCACACAGTTTTTGCACATTTATACAGCTGCACATCTGACTGCGCCAATTCACAAGGGAATTAAAGCTGAGCCCCACCTGCGACTTCAAACAGAAGCCCTGGAGTTTCAGACTCCCACAGTGATCCACCTAGCAGCGACCCGCCATCCCCGTGAGGGCCGCTACAGGCTATGCGCTGCTATTTCACCCAGACTAGAAACAACTTATGTACGCACCTCAGCTCATCCTCCATATTCACGTTTACAGTTAACAATTTTAACCTTCTATCATTTTTTACCTGTCAGAGTGAGAGACCCTGCCTTAAAAACATTAAGTAGCACAGTCAGCAGCACTCCATTAACAGCTGACCTGCCGCAGGCTTAGGCATTCCTGTTCCTAAAAAAAGTTTTCCTTGAACCTTCTCTTTTTTTAAAGCAGGCTGCCCCATTACCGAGAGAGGCATATAATTTGGGTTTGTTTGTGATTATTTCAGATCCGCACAGCCCCCAAACACTGTGTCACTATGTGTGAAAGACTGGAAACAATTTGTGGCAGGCACCAGAACTCCAAAGAGAGGAAGACAGAGGGTAGCTAATTCCATTTACAAACATTTGTTAATGGCTCAAATGCTCCAGTGCCAGTAACCTTTGACAGGTGTCTGCTCCTAGTTCCAATGTGCTACCATGCAAGTGGCCACTGCTGCAGGCTGGGGTCAGGTACTACTGTGACTTTTCAAATTCAAACCAGAGGACAGAGCAGCCACAGCGAGATGAGGACTCTAGCGACCTCTGGTGGTGCCTGCTATGCATTACACGTTATGATGAACAAAAAATTAGGAGCCAGGAAACATTATTTTTTTTCCTTTCAAAACAACGCTTTAAAAACAAACTAATTTCTTAATACGGTCACTGCTTTTTAATATTACAAAATGTCAATTATTAAAATAAACCAATAACAATTCAAATTAAACAGCAAATTGCCTAAAGTGCTTTTAACTGACACATTGACTTGGACTTACATAAAGATTTACAGCCATGAATATTACAATTTGTCAGCTAGACTTTAAAAATGCATGATTTATACGGGCCTTCCTCAGTGTGTCAGATTAGCCAGACTCCTTAAATACCAGCTGCCCCATCTAACCTCCACATTTGAAACCAGCCACCTGGTTTCCTTCTTCACAAGACTTAATTCCCAGGCTTCCTCCAGGCTGATCTGGGCCCGGCCTCTTTTGTCTGCACCCACTGCCTTTGAGCATTATGAATGCAGCTTCCATTTGCGTACCTTTTTGTATTTGCAGGCCCAGATGGACCTTGCAGATTTAATTGCAATTAGGCAAGTAAAGGATAATTGTTCTGCGGCCGTCAAATTCCATCTACCTGTCCGGCTGTATCAGACGATCGGTAGCGAGCTGCAGAGGGCTGACGTGGCCGCCTGTCTGCACGGCCCGCCCCGCACTCGCCGCGTGTAGATTAAGCCCCCCAGTAGAGCCTCTCTTCTGTTATGCGGGACAATCGAGCCTCTGTATGCACACAAGGATGCGGTGTGAGAGGAGCGGGTATTGGGCCACATTTTGTTGTTCCGTACCCCCCCTGTGCTGAGACATCCCTTTATTGTGGAGGGCAAGAAAGACTGGGCTTTCTGGGGGGTTCCAAAGGGGTTAAACCTGAGATTTTGGCACGAGGTGGGGTTTGGCTTCCTTTCATACATGTGGAAATCGGCTCTGAACAGATTTCGAAGCGAGCCGGGCGCCAGCACTGCCATCTGTTTTGAGTTGTGACCCCCCCCAATCCTCCCCCCCGCTTCTACTTTCCCCAATCGCTTCTCTGCCAGCACTCTCCTGTTCTCTCTCCCCCAATCACCATGCATGTGCCCCTCTCTCCCTCCCTGGCCGGTACTGCCGGGCTACCTGGCCACGAGAGGGGAAAGCTAAGGGGCAAAGCTAGGGGGAGCGGCTGCCGGTGGACATTAATGAGGGATTTATAGCATCAGGCACTCGTATTAGCAGACGCACAAGCGCTCTGTTTCTCACCTCGCACGCCCAGCAACACCTCAGCTCACATACGCGCACATGTGTATAAAATAGGCCGCAGCTGCGAAAGTCAGAGACAAACAAGTCCGATTTTTATTTAAATTTATGCAAACCATATGTATGCACCTTCCCATAAATATGATAGAAACAGGAAACTTTTGCTATTTTGTTTTCAATTTACTCCTTACTCATACACTTCAAGTTGTGCAGATCACAACTGTATTCGAATTTATGGGGAAAAAAAATAAACCTAAATTCAGTTAATGTTAAATTTTTCTTAAAGCGACAGCCTGGCTGTATGTGTGAGCAGGTATAATTTCAGGTGTTATCACATGGTTTTGTTTCACTGCGGATACCTGCATTCCTCAACCTGTCAGCTTTGGCCAGCAGCGGCAGGGGTCCTTCACTAATGAGCTCACTAGACAAAGGTGAGCTTTAAATGAGGAGAAAATAAACAAACTATGATACTAATTACAAGAGGATCGATGGCGCCGCCCCGCCAGCACAAAGCAGCTTTCTCCTTTACCTGTACTGTTTTGTTCTTTGTATTTTTGGGGGGTAAATGGCAAATTATTTGCCATTTTTTTTCCAGAAACAATTGACTGGATTTAAAAAGTGTTACTGGCCAGGTGTGTGAGAAAAGCAGATCAGTCAGAGGGACCTTTGCAGCTGGAGCTGCATATAAGCATCCTTGGAGAATCTGTATAGATATATTAATTATATGCAGCAATGTCTATTTATGACAAAACCACACAGAGTGACACAATTTTTAAAGACTGATCAGAAGAAAAATAAGGTATAGTTAAAATAATTATTATTAAAAAGTGGAAAAAATGCACTTCTTCTTATAAGCATGGAAGTGAGGTGTTGGAATTCTGACCGTAACAGCCTCTGAGCTCGGAAACCTTTGTGGAATGAGCAAGAGCCCATGGAGGTGGAGGACCTCTGCTGGAAGAGCCGCAGGTAAAGAAATAAATTACAGAGGAAGAACTTCTCTTCTGTTATTGTCATCAAAGGGAGTGCGATCTGTGACAGAAGCCAAGAACTACAGATCACTGAATTTAACACTCCTTCCTTTAAATGCCTACTGGTCCTGCTTAGCAAGTAATACATCTGACCTTATTTACGACACAGTCAAATTAATCTGGTCCTAATCAAATGGATATAAAACTAGCAAACTATATATTGGTTTGATGAAGGTCTACAAGGTTCAAGGTGTTATCTTATAAACTATATCTGATTTATATTCATCTGGACCAAGGGCTTCTGCATAGCATTTCCAGATCCCTGATCACATGTAACATCAAGCTGGGCCATTACAGATGCTGCTCCCTAAAAGGACATTAGCGCCCCCTGTGACACACTCTTGAAACTGCAACTAGACATCACTCTAGGCGTACAGACAGGAAAAAAAAGTGTGACTACATGACATACAGCTCATCTTTAACTATTTCACGCTTTTTCGTGCATTCAACTTATTTTAAAGATTCCTCAGAGTTCTGATAAGTTAAAAAAGGGAAAGCTACTGTGTAAAACTTGAAAACTAAAGATTAAATTTTAAGAAATAGTACAAGAGGAGGTGCCATCTGTTGTTGTCTTTTCTTGAGATAGAAAATACAAAACAAAGCTCAAGAGATGCCAATCTTAAGTGTGGAGTGGAAGCAAGGCGGCGCACTGCAGTAGATGTCAAGAAGGCCAGGGGCAAAGGATGAGAACACAGCAGTGAGAAAGAGAGAAGAGGGGTGGCACATCCGCAGCGAGCCTGTCGATCACCTGTGTGCCGTGAATAAGAATCGCCGGGTACCTTGTGTGGCCAGCTGAACCATTGTTTCTCCAAAGCGGTAGCATTATTTCAACACGCACAGCCGCTCTTGGTCTCTCTGGTTCTGCGCGGCATCCGGCGTCAGGCTAATGGACACACCAGACTCGTTACTCTAACGCTGGGTGACAAGGGCACCTTGGGTTGCAGATGTTCACTCCAATGACAGATGGCACTGGCGTGGCTTTGGGACAGCAACTGTGCCAGCTTTGTGCCACCTGCACCCACACAGCCCCCCCCCACCTCATCCCCTTGCCTCAAAATCTTTCTCCACACATCCAAACACCCCCTCCCCCCACCCCCCCGAGCTTGGCATTATGTGTGGGGATCGTCTGGCATAGCGGGCGCCCAGGGAATGCCAGGCAGCTGTCTGGACAACGTCTGAGCTTTCTCACAGTCACGATGCGCATGGGGGTCGGCACAGCTCCGAGCCGTAAGTCGCTCAGCTGTCAACGGGAGTCGCCAATATTAAACACCGTTCATTAGATAATACTTTCCAGCCCCCAAATATCCTCTCAAACATCTTTTCAATCAACAACTTTAGTTATCCCCGGTGGATCCTCCCATGTGGCATGGTGGGCTGAATGTGTTTGTTGCTCACTTGTGTTAATTGCTATTTTTAAACCTACCCCACTTTTTAAACCCCAGTAGGTTCATTTAGAATGAAGATCATTTGAAGATTATCACCCATGTCTAAAAAAAAAGTGAAATCAAAACTCCTGGGTGGTGGAATTCACATTCACCGTCGATCAGGTTTCTTTGCGATATCTCTGCATAGAGGCGAATGAATGGAGTTGATTTCAGTAAGCTGACACATTTCGACTGGAGGGGAAAAAAGCTCCCTCTTTATCCTAGACTTCCCCGACAAACGGGAATGAATTCCCCAAGGCATGTCAACTCTCCCCCCCAACCTACCTCACACCTCAAATGGGACTCTGGTATATTTATTTCATTTAAAACTAATTCCCCAACTGGATGTTAAACTTTTATTGTGCAGTAAGTTGTTCCAGCCACTTCAGCCTTAGGAATCCCTCTTATTGCTTTGATTGTCTAACCACATCCACATCCAACAATCATGAATCATGTGTATGAATATGGCAAAGAAGCAGAGCATTGTATTTAGTCACAGGCCAAATGGATGCTTTTCTAATTAAGCAGGAGGATCAGCCCCCTGATCTACCCATGGTTCAGTCTCCTCAGTAGCTCGGAGAGGCGAACTTCCAGGGATTGGCACTGACACAATAGTGAAAGCAGGTGTGAATATGCGTGTTGGGACTGGGGGGGGTTTCTACTGACATCTTGGGGACGCAACATGCTCAGTGATCTCGTACAGGCAAGCAAGCTGCCTGGTGGAACGCATGCAGCAGAAGCAGGGTGGTGTTGCCTGAGCTTGACGCCTGCAAAACAGCAGGTCTGGAGGTTTTGTGCTTGGTCCACTGTGGCAGCACATCCACCTGCCCCACCTTGCACAGAGCACTCTGTCTACATTCACCAGCTGTATGCTGGCAGTCAGCATACAGCTAACAGTATTCACACTCTGCCCTCAAATGCCACTATGGCTACATATCACTACAGTGGTCCCTTACGCGAACCTGCCTGCCCACTCATAAGCCAAAAGTTTAGAAATGCCCATCCCAGACACTATATTTTCCTTTCACAAAAATGGGTTACATTAAACCAAGAAAAACTGTATTGGACTCAGCATCATGGATGTTTTTAATGAACGACAGGGAATCATTCCAAAAGAAAGACAGCTGAGAGAAAACGGGACAGGTGATTTTACACCCCTGTCAATTCCCATAGTTCAGAAAACCTTTCTGAGTCTTTCTTGACCCAGTGCGAAATCAGACAAGTGTGAAATATTTGTGTTGTTCTTCCAACCTTAGTTTTATTTAAATTGAATTTGTGCTCCTCCTATGAGCATCTTCCTGCTTGACGCCTCTTATCATTTAGCTGCTAACAAGCCACCTTACCAGTGAATGGCGTTGATTTGATCCCTAAAGCTCTTAACTTGGCACCAAACTGCATCTAAGCCAAATTAAGCCTCTGTCATGCCCACCCCCATCCCTACCCCCACCTTTTCCCCTCCCCCACCATGGGAACCCTACATCTTTAATGGCGCCAAGTAGCTTCACTAGCTCCGCCATACAAAACTGGTGACATCTGTCTCACTAAGTGGCACACTAATGTATGCCTCATTTGTTCAATCACTCCCTACTGAAAAAGGGGAGAAAAATGAAAGAAGAGACTAGGGGTTGTCTGCTAAAGAGAAGAAACAAAGGGTCCCTTTTATAAGTTATTTCCCTGTAGTTAATTCCCCGAAATGCACTACAAATTCTGCTGTCCATTGCATGAGATTCCCGTCCATCGATGTTTACCACTCCGGTATTTTAAAAAGAGGACAAAAAAACCACTCATCGTGCAAAGGAACGCCAACGTGCACATATCAGGACAGATTCGGTGGACGCAGTTATTAGCATAAAGAACAAACAGTGCGCGCCACAGAGGAACCGCATACGACGTTTGATTCTTAAGTACCACATCAAGCTCCTCCATGTGTTTGTCTCAGCTGAGCTGGGCAATATGAAAATCAGCTGTGCAAATCATGCATGATTTCTATTTTAGTGCCATTAAACATATGTGAAAAATCTGCTTCTGAAATGCAATTTAAGATTATATAATACATATGGGGAAATTACGACATACTATATATGAAAGCGGTCGTATAAACAGCATGTGATTTAAACTGGCTTTAAACGAGGAGAGTAACCAAGAAACGTGTGATTATTACTTTTTCACGTGAGGGCGTATAAAAAAAAATATCAGCGATGGAAAAAAAATACACACAAAAAAAAGTGGCAAATGTAGTATCTCTGATACTTTTAACAGCATATCCCTTCAGTATTATTAAGGTTGCTTAGAAAAAATAGCTACCTATGTGAATAATGTGAATAAAAAGTGATGCCACTTCAGTTCAAAAGGTATAAGGAGGGCCCACAAATTGTTAACAACCCAGATTCTTTCCAAACGAGAGCAACAAAAATAGTGACTGGTTATATTTTTCAAATACGGTATACAAAAAAAATAAAATTATCTGCCTTTTGCAATTAATGATTAATTAAAGACCAACAAAATGTATAGTGCTATTTTATAATGAGTACAAATGATACTGTCGTGACCACCAGCACGTATAACGCTTCGTGTTTCCTTATTCTCACCCTTATAAAAGGCCCTTATAATTTCCTTTGCAAGGATTTCAAGCAGTCAGGCAGATAGTCGGTCGCCTAAGCCTGGCAGAAGGGTCCTTCGATTGGCGACGCCCACCGGGGCTCATGCAACAATGGCGGCTTCCAGTCTTGGGAGAAGGACAGCCGTGTTATTTGGTATTGTAAAAACCTTTTCTCTTCAAAGAGCAGTTTTACCGGTCGTTTCGAGATGTGGCAGTTTGTTTCAGATAGCTACCTACAACCCAAAACCTTTAAAACTGAATATCAAGGATCCCTACATTCCCGACAAACAGAATGAAGATACCCCCGAGTGGCAAAAGACGGTCAAGTTTGACCGTAAGCTATTCGGGCGATACGGTTCCGTTTCTGGTGTCGATCCAGTGAAATTGTGGCCAAGCCCGGAAGAGCTGGAAAACCTAATGGCGGAGGAACAGGAATGGCAGCCGACTCTGGAGGTTATGCTACAAAACATTGCGGCTAAGGAAATGGAGAAGGAAAAGAAGATGAAGGCCAGGTATGGTGGGGTGGGCTTCCAAACGTGTTAGACGCAGCTTATTTTCCACGGGTGACCCTACGGCGAGTGTCGTGTGATGCGACGTTCTTAATTAGTTATATGAATTAATATTCAGTGCTGGTCATAACAGCTAGCGAGGAAGGTTATAGACTGTGCCGAGAGGCCTGCCGCCGAGGCCACTTTCATGTCTAGCGATGGGGGTTCTCCCAATCTGTCACATTTATCCGCTATCAAGTACGTTAGATTTATGTGCCTACTGCTGCAGACTACTTTTGTAGATGATGGCTAACTTCTGCAAAAACTATATATATATATATATATATATATATATGTATGTATATATGTGTATCTTACTCACACACACACGACTGCGGCGTAGTTTTCCACTCAATAGATAGCATTGCTCTTGAAATGTAACGGTTTTGTAAAATTTTAATTAAAGCATGCTTGAATGTGGAAAGTAGTATGGGTACATCTTATTTGAATGCAGTTCATCCAAAATGCATATTCCACTATAAAGTTTACTAGGGGCCCCGTGAATCGTACCGCGGCCCACATGAATATAGACGAACTCGCCGCATATAAGTGTAATAATTCCTAGATAAAACCCAACGACCTCAGACGTGCTAACCGTCTGTAGTGCTGTCAGGAAAGCGGGTTTGCCGCCGTTTTCGAAGACTCATGAGGGGAAAATGTTCACCTGTCAGACACTAGTGTGTACACCTACCTGATGGGTAAATGCTGTGTCGTGCCGGTGTTCTGTCAGATCTTCCTAGGCTGTCAGAATGTCCTACCGCAGCATAGAATTATAGTGGTATCTATCGGTTTTTGCTGCGTTATCAGGCGCACCCGTCAGAATTTACTA
>JAODKM010000043.1:2675721-2689229 GCA_026780845.1 Petrocephalus sullivani
AGGGCAGGCCTCTCTCACCTCGAGGGCTGCTATCCCCAGGGCCACTGCTATCAGGATGGTCGAGTTACTCTGTATTAGAGAACGAGGGCAGGCCTCTCTCACCTCGAGGGCTGCTATCCCCAGGGCCACTGCTATCAGGATGGTCGAGTTACTCTGTATTACAGAATGAGGGCAGGCCTCTCTCACCTCGAGAGCTGCTATGCCCAGGGCCACTGCTATCAGGATGGTCAAGTTACTCTGTATTAGAGAATGAGGGCAGGCCTCTCTCACCTCGAGGGCTGCTATGCCCAGGGCCACTGCTATCAGAATGGTCGAGTTACTCTGTATTAGAGAATGAGGGCATGCCTCTCTCACCTCGAGGGCTGCTATCCCCAGGGCCACTGCTATCAGGATGGTCGAGTTACTCTGTATTAGAGACAGAATCTTATAGAGGCAGCCGGTATAATTCTGCAAAGGGGAGGGGGAGAAAAAAAAAGCACAGATGAGGGAAGGATGCAAAGTAACCCTCTATATTTTTTTCAGATGAGTTAGCATTTAGATGAGAAAATGAAGCCAAAAACATAAACACACAAATTGAGTAAATGAGGGCGTACACTAAACGAGCGCGAAATGCAATATGGGCAGGGCTGTGAGCCACGCGAGGGAAAGGAGGCAAGGCGCGGGACGGAGCGCGGGACGGAGCGCGGGGCGGCACCGCCGCATTACCGAGCTGGAGGCGTTCTGCGGCGTGCAGGGCAGGCTCACGCAACACGGGTCGGGATAGCGGCCGGTGCTCTGATAATACGGCGAGCTGGTGAAGTCCGTGTAGTTGCTGTAACCGCAGCATTTCAGCTAGAAGGTGCAGAAGGAGAACATCACCTGTATGCTCTGCTGAGGCCAAAATGGGAAATCTCATACAAATGAAAGCAAGTTCATATTTATGCATATTATAATTACTCACAAAATTACTATACATATTCTAAAAAGCTAAAAAGAAATTAAATTGGGAAAAAAGGTTGTTATCTGGGTAGATATCGCAGACTATATGGCCATACGCATGTGGACAGTGTTCTGGGAAGGCTTTCCATTAGATGCTGGAACATGGCTGGTGGGATTTGCTGCCAGTGAGGTTGGGTAATGAGGCTGGGTAATGAGGCTGGGTAATGAGGTTGGGTAATGAGGCTGGGTAATAATGTTGGGTAATGAGGTTGGGTAACGAGGCTGGGTAACGAGGCTGGGTAATGAGGCTGGGTAATGAGGTTGGGTAATGAGGTTGGGTAACGAGGTTGGGTAACGAGGTTGGGTAAACAGGCCCCTTTTTCCTCCCAGAAGCATCCACTTCAAATCACGTCCCTCATGGTTGACCAGGGTAGCTCTAGTTTGGCAAACAGACTGGGGGGAAAGACGGCGGCATCATACCCCAGACATGGTGCTGTTCCATAACAGCGTCAGGTCCGTGTTCTTCCCATAATCCGTCTTTATGCTGTTGATGACCGAGCTTCCCAGCATGTAAATCATGCTCTCTGCCTGAACGACACACACCATCCGGTTGAAGCTGGGCCTGCTGCATCAAGCGACACCTCTCTGTAGTCTTGGAGTGCCACAATTTTCTCTGTGTGCGGTCAAACACTCATGCAGGGTGCCCTCGTGTGAAAGGCACCTGCCTTCTCGATGGAGGTCCATGTAAGTACCACATTCACCACTGGAAGCACACACTCACCAAGGGCTTGAAGACCAGGAGTACTACTGCAGCTGCGACCTCGGCGATGAAGACAATGAGCACGATGACAAAGAACTGGGGAGATAAGGAGAAGGTTAAACGCATGGCGGCTTTGGCGTCATTGCCTAAAGCTAATCACCTCCCCAAAAATACTAGTCTATAGTATCTAAATATTTCAGCCCTAAATTTACACACTTCCTACTTCTTATTTACACTTCATACTAATAAAATGGGGGGAAAATTCAGAAATATTATGATTATGGTAAATAAATCTAATCATCTTTGAAATAAATGATGAACCTGTACAGTGCAGTCAACCAAGGCCGCTGTTCCACAATTTAAATTGCTCACCAAACCATTTGTGAATGTAGATCGAGGTTATTTTCTAATATTTATGTGACTGCTATAACAAAAACTGACATCCAAACTCACCAGCAGCAGCACACACTTGCTCTCTCGCACGGCACCGCAGCACCCCAGGAAGCCCATGACCAGCAGAACCCCTCCTACGGCAATTAGCAGGTACCCCACGTTGACCAGCTGGTTCAGGCCCGCAGGGGCATCTTGAATTTTGCCCAGGACACCAAGCAGCGAGTTGCTGTCCACCTTGACCCACACCCCTACACCAAGGATTGCAGCCCCTGCCAACTGCAAAGGCGTAAACACTGCGTATGTTGGAATGCACAATTTGCCCTAATGTAATACTGTAATACCTATGTAATACTGCCTCCTACAGGCCATAATTATGTTAATATCTCCTACACTGCTTGCAGTTGGATCTTTCTCAGGTTACTCCTTTGACCCATCTGCTGACCTAGTTTGGCACACTGCTCCAGTGTCATGTTTAACCCTGGATCCATGCTTGCCGACATTAGAAAGTTGAAGTGACTGCTTCCTGGTTTAGCATGAGTTCAGTGACATCATCTCTCCCTCATACCGCGGTAATGTTGGTCTGCCCTTAATCCCTGTGGTATTTTAATAACAGTTTCTCCCAACTTACGAAGATGATGCCATTGAAGACAAACATCATGCCTTTGAGAAATCCAAAACAGCCCATGACTGCAATCCTTCTCTTAGACCTAAAACAAGAAACAAAAAAGTCCATGGATAAGAAAGATGATATACATCCATCCATCCATCATCGAACCGCATATCTTAATTGGTCAGGGCTCTCGGGAATTGGAGCCTGTCCCAGATGGCATAGGGCATGAGGCTGGGGCCGTCCTGGGCACGGTACCACTCCACTCCACGGCACATATACTTTCATATTCCCACTAAAGGCAGTTCAAAGAGGCTAGTCTACTTCAATGTATGTCTTTGGCATGAGAGAGGAGCCAGTTGAAACCTCTCCCAGCACAAACAAACATGTGCACTCAGACAGCGGGTTTGAACCAATAACATTGGAGGTGTGAGGCAATAGTGCCACTCACCGAGTCAGCATGCTGCCATCCATCCATCCATCCATCCACCCATCTTCTGTAACTGCCTGCCTTATTCAGGGTCACAGGGGGGTCCGGATCCTATCCCAGTGGCTACGGGCACAACCCAGGATGGGGCACCATCCCACCGCAGGGCACACTAACACACCATCCACTCACACATGCACACCTACAGGCAATTTGGCAACCCCAGTTAACCGTAACGTGTTTTTGGACTGTGGGGGGGGGGGCAGAGTACCCAGAAGAAACCCCACAACAACACGAGGAGAACATGCAAACTCCACACACGTCAACCCTGGTCCCAGAGATGTGAGGCGACAGTGCTAACCGCTGCACCACCATGCATCCTGCTACCATCGGAACAGATTAAAATACGTTTCAATAATTGACTCATACATGCACCTTTTTCACAGGTTTACTGGTTTGCTGACTCTAGTTGGGTGCATTTTCCAGTAATGCCATAGCCTTACAGTTTCCTGTTTGGCCGTGTGATACACTTCCGGCTTTAATGACTAACTCCTTTGCAAGCCAAAAAAAAACAGCACAAGTCATTTATCTAAGGCAGAGTCGCTTTCATGCTCCGTTTACCCGGTCACCCATTAACAAAGACAGTACGGCATTTTATCTGCGCTTACGGAGACGACAGCGTTTGTGTTAATTGAGACACTGGGTGTGGGGATTTATTCAAATAATTGCCTCACGAAGCAATTGGTGAGCTCAAATAAAGCCAGGTGTGCTCCCCCCCCCCAGCCGTGTGGATTTGAGGTAGGGAAGTTATACAAAAAAAATCAAATTATTTGCAAATTGACATGAGGATGGCTGTACGGAGGCGTGAGGGGTCGATGGACGCAAACGAAAAGGTGAAAGCGAAGCCTCGTAGTAAAAACCTGCAGTGGCATATTAACAGCAGGAATCTGGACAAGAACATTTTGCACAGCAAGGCAAATAAAAGGCAGGGCACGTAAACAGCAGGTTAAGGTATTTAACAGCAGAAGACACCGATTTATTACTATTTCCAGATCATGCTTTCAGAGCTACACCCACTGCACCCCAGTTTCCGTCGGCTCGTGCAACACTGACACCCGCAATGGGTCTCACTGGGGTGGCCTCGTGCCTCCTATCAGACTGGGCGGGTACTGGCTGAATGTATTAAAAAAGATCAAATCAAAATGTTTTCCTTATGCGAGCCATTTGGTTCATTTTTGATTTGGTTCACGGAAGAACGCACGAAGTGCTATGTTGTTAATGTTTTTCTAGCTTAGTCAGACATATGGACTTCTGAGAAGGATCGGACTCGGGCGCTGCCTCTCCATCATGTCCAGGTTTCCCCCCGTCCAACTTCCTCTTTTTCGAGTAAATAAATTAGCGAGTAACAAACAAGCGAGTCGGTTCTGGTTAATGGGTCAAGTCCCTCCTTATCTTGACTCTTAATTTAATAACTAGTCACATATATATGTAGTCACTAACTGCACAGATGAGAATTCACAGCATAATAATTGCAGCAAGAGCATTTTGTAATGTGTTCTGACTACACGATGATAGTCTTGTACAGTTTATATTTCATAATACAAGCAGGAACATAATCATTATTCTCTTTTATTGCAGTTGTTAATTCTTTATCTCCCGTGGAACTCAATTTTGTTCTATCAAACGGTCCAGGATAATTATAACATCAGGAGCCCTGGATAGACGAGACACTGCAGAATAAATGGGAATTTCCAGGAAAGGACTGAGTGTCTCTAACAGTGGCCACAAGATGTCGAAGAAAAAGTAAATCTGACACATGCTTCAGGCATTTAACAGACGCAGATATTTTCCAAAGCCAAAAGCATCACCGAGATCACAATACAGAGCGCGCATCGGCGATGGAGTTCTGTGCCAGCCGAGTTCTTATTCATGTTTTGGGGCTAAACAAGGAGCCACTTGCATGAAAGCATCAGTCTCCAGCGGAGGGAGACGCAAGGGGAGGTCAGTTTTATGAACCGAAACATCAACTCTGAGTGTGAAAGTAATGGTCATTTTATAAATGAATTAAAGAGAATAAAAAGATGCCACGTCAACACAACGGCACAACTCCCAGCATATCTCACTGCCCTCTCCATGGAAACGGCCGTATAAATAATGGCCGCAAAGCCCCAGGGTCCCACTGGGGGATCAGCCTACGTATTGGAAAGCCGACCGGAGGCAACACAACACCAGACCCAGCCGTCATCCCTCAGGAGACTCCGCGGACGGAGGGGGGAATCCCAGGTGCCCTGGGGCGCCATCTGGTCCCGTCCGGAGCCAGGTGCCAAAGCCCATTATGGTGGTCAGGACCGGGCCCTTACCTTAAGCCAGGTGATGCTAAGGGCGGTGGATGCAGATGGAGGGTGACGGTGTGTGAAGCGAGCCCGTTTCCCCTGGTTCCTGCAACTAAATCTCACTTGGTGGGAGTCCCTGCCTCTATGCCTGTGCTCCTTTGCCACACAGGTTAGTTATAAACAAGCAGCGGGGAGGAGGGACAGAGCCCTGGCAGACGCGTGGAAGCGATTGGCTTTGAAGGCAGCGAGGGGCTCCCTGTGGGACAAATCCCACCTGGAGAGAACGGGGCCACAAGACTCTCCATAGTCACGGCAGTATTAAAGGAATACACAAACACACATCAGTTATCTGTATCTTGGGCTATTTCTAAAGGTACAACCCTAATCCAACAACCTATCCAGCCCAAACTTGAACCATAAGTGACCAAACAAAATACATTTGGCATTTTTAGTTTTCAGGATAGCAATCACAGATTTTCAAAAAAAAAAAGTTTCCTCTTTGTGGGGACCGAATATATGCCCCCCCCCCACTCAAGGTCAGAATAACAATTTTTAATCAAACTGTGGAGACATTTGGTCCTCACCATGTAACACACACCTACCTTCCTGGAGAGCACCCCTCCAATACATCCAAAAGTAAAGCAACACCACAGACTGCAGTGTGCAGACTGCAGACAGACTGCAGTGGTTACCCTCAATACTTGTGTAAAGGTAAGGTCTTCCTGTAAAATTTATTCTTTTAATGCTTAATACACACTCACCTCAGAGTACAATTCCTGTTTGCAGTCACACTTACCCTACAAAGCCTGACCGTGTAACTCTGTGTGGCTGCTAGCTGGCTCCAAGGTATTTTACCAGTAAAATGAGCCACTCAATTCCACATCAGACCGAGGCCAGATAGCCATGCCATCCTCAAAGCCATACCCACAAAAGCAGAAACAAAATACCCCACGCAGATTAAAAGCTTATTTATTGTAAATGTCTCGATTTTTAAGGACTCAGGCTTATGTACACAAAACTTTTAGTGGCATATTTACATATTTTACATGTAGTATTTCTATGTTACAAAGGAAAAACGAGCTGGAAAAGGAAGATTTCATCAGAATAAAATTAGTGCTTCCATGTTCAAATTTAAAAAATATGGTTCTCTCAGGTAAGCATGAAAAGCATCAAAGCCACTTCCAGTATAGAAATATACCAAAGGATTAACCGGAACGCAGAGTGTCAGTCCACTTTCAGAGGATGCAGAGAGTCCTGTGCTTGTGGAAATGTCAGTAAAACCGTAAAAAATACGGAAATGAGATGCAGCGCCTGCGAACTGAAGCTACCATTAATGACGCAACCCAGCTAGTGCGGCGTGACGCGGGCCGGCGGAGCGGCCTTAAGAACAAGGCGGACACCGGCCATTGGCGCGCATGGACCTTAGGGGAGCTGCCCCCTACGGGGCGGGTAACGGATTGGCCAACCGACTTTAAAAGCACAGTGGAAAAGCCAAACGAAGCAGAGCTGAGAAGACACTACTGATTACAGCAGTGTGGAGGCTATCAGAGGTGGGCGCTCAGTGCACTTAGACGAAGAGCTTCCTGCCCCAGGAGAGGAGAAAACTGGACAGCAGGCTGCCGACTTTCATACCAATCCCATGGCTACCTGGTGCCATGATGAGTTCCCCTAAGCGGCCCACCTTCCCACCCCATTCCTCACTATAACAAAGGAGAACATCAGGCACTGTGGGGCTGAACAGTCTGAAAGCTCAAAGCAGCAGCCCACCATGGGAAAGCTCAAACGCACGGAATACTCGCATCCGAGTCTGGTTCTGGCATCACTCACATTTACATGCGTGTCTTTTTCTTGCGTCCATATTCGCCCCACGATTTGCATCCACAAATGAAAAGCCCATCCAGCAGACAGCCCCCCTCATAAGCGAGAGATGGTTTTGTTTATGGGGAGTACTGGTTTCCATCAACACTGGGGAGGCCACGCCCCACCACAAGCTGTTATCGGGACAGATGAACCGCGCTATTGGCTCCGCCCACGTGTGCCCGCTTCAACGCGGGCAAATATTGAAAGCATCAGCGAGGACGCCGAAAAGTGAAAGAGGAGGAAGGCACTGGCATCGGGCCAGAGCCGGGGCTGCGATGGCTCCCTCATGCGTCTGCGTTCTTCTACCTCCTGAAGGTCCGAGAACATCGGAGGCACAGGAGAGTGCCCCCCGCCCGCGAGTCCTGCGTGCCCCCCCCACCCCCGTCATGCTGCCTGCTTGTCCGGATGGCTCTTCAGCTTGTGGAACTTGACGCTGTCCAGCTTCTCGAACCTCTTGCCGCAGTGCTCGCACGTGAAGTTGAACTGAGCCTCGGACGTGTGCTTCTTCATGTGCCAGTTGAGGGACGCCCGCTGCCGGCATTGGTATCCGCAAATCTCACACCTGCGGCGTGGGGAGAGCGATTGGAGGGGTCACCTCTCTCCCCCAAATCATCCATGTTCACACCATCACATAAAACCATTTCCCTGAACATATATATTCCATTAAGAACTGAGACCCAACGTCCTACTATGTTGTATTTAATCTTCAGTTATGACGGACGCTTCAAGACGCCCATGCAAAAGCATCCTGACTCACTGCAGGGGCGTCTCTCCTGTGTGCGTCCTCCTGTGCACCTCTAGGTGATTCTTGCGCTTAAATGACTTCCCACAGGTCTCACAGATGAAGTCCCGTACGCCTAGGCTCAGGGAAAAGGAATTAAGCATTAAAAACGACCGGTAGGGGGTGCTGTGGGAATAGCAACAGTCAGTCACCTTCATGACTCCCTATATTCAGAATCCAGGTTCTGTACCAATTCGGGATGGGCTTAAATCACTGACTATGGTCAGCTGGAGCGCGTCATGGTACCTGAGTGGATGATCATGTGACGATGCAGGTGGTTTGAGAGGTAGAACTTCTTGCCACAACCGGGATGAGGGCACACCTTAGTCCTGCCTTTCCTGTGAACCAGGTTCACGTGATTCTGTAAAAACAAAAGCCTTCAGACTGTGGTCGCCCTCAAACCACTGCTGGAGGGCATCAATCAGCAAGTTAAAGGCACAACTCAAACAGACACAAAGGACTTATGGCTGGATAATAATGCTAAAGGTAGATTATATGACCAAAAATATGTGGACACCCCTCATTAGCATAATTATGTAATTAAGACAACCCCATTGCTAATTAAGCACACAGTCATGCAATTTGCAGCACGACACATTAGCAGCAGAGTGGGTGGTTGTAGAGAAGGTCAGTGACATTCTGGTGGCACAATCATATGATGCCACCTTCTTAGTGCTGCCCTGGTCAACCACAACTGACATGGACATGGCTGGAGGTCAAAAACATCAGGGAGGCCTCAGAAACGGATCTGATCGCCCAACACCAATACCCAGCATGAAGGGCAGCAGATCTGACAAGCAATGTTCCAGCATCTAATGGAAAACCTTTCCAGAAGAGCAAAGACTATTGCAGAAGCTCAACCACCTTCCTAGTAAAACGCTTGGTTTTGGAATGAGATCTTGGACAAGCTGTCGTCCAAATACATTTGGCCATACAGCATAACAGCCTCACCTGGAAGCTACTGATGGCCACGTAGACCTGACTGCAGCCTTCATACGGGCAGTGGAACATCTTCAGCATCCCGTCTGCCTCTATCACTGGACCTCGACGATTCCTCCTTGACCTCAAGGAGTAGAAGTCCTACATGAGACAGTCTGCTCTGTGGCCAGGTAACGTGCAACGCCAGTGAGATGCAGCAGCATGTGAAAACGTCTCTCACAGCCAAAATAATGTGGGCATTATAGTGACTAAAGTCAAACATGCCATGTAGTATATGCACCACAACAACATATTTAAGCAAAAAAACTTTTAAGAATTTTAACAGCTGGATATGTGATGCCACTGTCCTCCCCCTGAAAAGCTGCCCCATACCCTCCCCCTCAGGCTGCTTACTGCCGGACCCCCCCGCCCTGCTTACCTGCTCAGGCTCCTTTGCAGCTCCTTGCCGCAGCTCACGTTCGAGTCGCGCGACTCCGCACTGGGCTGCAGCACGTGCTTCCCACTGAGCTCTGGGGGAAAATGTCAAATTCAGAGGCAATATGCAAAAGGTTGGGGGTGGAAAAGCACTCGCACATACACTGTAAAGGCAAAGAACGATCATAATAAATACAAATAGTAACAGAAACACAGGGCCACAGCCCCAAAGGTCATGATTCGTACCCCTGATGGTGTCTGTGTCAGGGACAGGCGACCTTTGGCCAGGGTCTGACTGGCACACCTGGTTGTAGGCCACACCCTCGATAACGGTGCATGTAACCTCTTCTCCAACTCCACTCCCCACATTGAGCTGGATACCCTCTGAAGCCAAGGCCTCGTAGCCAGGGCCCGTGATGATGATCACCTTTGGAAAGAGAATGGGACCCGGTATTGATCCATGGACACACTCGTTCCCATCTCGCTGCATCTGAGATCCGGCTGACTTACCTGTGACCCTTCCAAAGCACCCTTCCCATTAGGTATCTGACAGCTGGCCACAACAGTCTGCAGTGTCTGTGGTTCGTACAGCCCCCCCTGGCCTGAGACTTGCACAGTGGATGACCCCTGAGGGGGGTGGGGGTCACTCTGGGTGATGTCGTCCACTACCACCGGGGTGTCTTTGTGCAGCCGGTCGATGACAGCGGCCGTTACCATGGCGCACTCATAGCCATTTGGCCCTGTGCCCGACTCGCCCCCTCTCTGCGCCTCCATCGCTTCCCCCTCCCCACCGCTCCCGCTGCCGGCCAGAGCTCCCAGGCTCTCTCCTTCATTCTCCGACTCCTGTCCTTTCTCCCCCTCTATCACCACCTCCATCTCCCAGAGAGACTGCTCCTCTGCGCGCGGTCCACTGGCGGTGCCCCTCTGAGAAACGGGGGATTCTGGGAGCTGCCCGAGGACGGCGGCCTTGTCCATGTCACTCAGCGTCACCTCCGCATCTCGCACCCTAGTCTCTTCAAGGTCCTCCCTGGCATCTGCAGCACGTTTCAGAAAAAAGGTATCAAAGAAAAAAAACTATACCATGAAGCACTTTTGACCACAGAAAACCAGTTTCCCCAGTTAAAAAACTAGTAGGACTAACTAAACTAAAACTACATCAAATTTGTAATATGTACAGTCTCCATACCATAATACTGCCTTGAAGAGTCAGCTCTCCTCTTCCTCCGTGTCCTCACCACAATGCCAGGAGCTGCCTCAGTACATGCTGTGCTGCCATCGTTCCCACCCTCGCCTTCAGTCTCAGAATCGTCAGTGCCTCCTGCTGGCTGTGAGAGGTGCTGCACAAAGGAGTGGCTAGCTATACAGCACCAAACCAGCGAGGTGGGGAAGCCCAGCGCTGGCAGGTCTGGGGCCTGCAGCTGTGGTTCGTGGGGACAGGACTGGGAGTGCTCCTGGTACCAGCCCACCAGAGCTCTGAGGCTGGTCGCCTCAGCCTTCTTGCCTGGGAAAACGACATGGATTAGAAAGCTGTGTACACACCATGGGGAGGATACCTGGGGGGACAGGGCAAGCCGCTGCTCTTCTGCAAGTATATAATATGGTTTGCAGACAGAACTGCTTCTTCAATGGGGACTCCCAGATTTGCCAAAAGCAACAAGTTTGCAAAGAGGCAACTTTCATTAGAACAAATGCCACATGCTCACCTCTTTTCTGTTTGACACACAGCCCCGGGACAGACTTCTTCCTGAGAGTCAAGAGAAGAAAGCAATAAAAAGGTGAAGAACACCCACTGTATCTAACGACCACCGAAGCAGACAAGCGTGCCTGGCTGAAAAGCACATGAACAAGGCGCCGTCTGCAGCCTTTTCTGCCAAAATATCTTCGTCATAGTTCCGTTACGCAGTCACTTACGTATTTGTTGTTCTAGCAACACTGGTAACACTGAACTCTAAGACACAACACGATAGCGTGCATGATGGTATAACTTTTATCTGCAATACTGCCTGCGAGTTTGATAAGAGACGAGACGTTACAGTTGCATAACGGCAGTTTATCTTTATGTAACTTCATACCAAGGTCTACACCGTGCACGAGTGACCGCGCCGCCGGTCCATGGCAGCATTACAGGAGCCTGTCAGGCTGGGGCCGCTGCTCGGCGAACTCACCCATAGCCGTGCTTCTGCTGGTACGCCTCCCCGTAAGTGGCGTTCAGCAGGATTAAATACTCGGCGAGCCCCGCGTCACTCAAGCCGGTGCGCCGCCGCAGCTCGCTCCACACCTTGTGGGATTCCCCCAGATAAACCCGCCTCACGTCGTACTTTTTCCGCGACTCCAGGCGCCTCTTGGCCCGGTCGGTGTCCGTCAGACGGGGGCGGCCGCGACAGCGCCTGAACATCGCGGATATCTGGTCCCCTGCTTCCCTGCTGTTCAGAGAAGCCCCCTCTTTCTCATAGCCGTCCGCCATCTTCGCAACAGCTGTGTGCTGTTGTGATACGGAGCGCGACCTGGGCCAACCGGAAGTGATTCTTCTTCCTCGGCGACAAGGCTTGTAGTTTAATTGCGACTCGAAAGGCCTAGAGCGCCACCTGCCGGCCTGGAGTAGTACTCTGAAATACAAAATAGCAATACAAGTATTTCAAATACTACTATGAAATGCTAAAACCAATTTTTAACGGGACCTAGAAGACGTGGGGATGGTGGTGGCCTAGTGGTATGAGGCCATCAGTGGGTCCCTGATCAAGACCCTTAAGCCCAAGTTGCCCCAGGGAGATTGTAATTCCCTGTAATTGGGTAATGTAAGTCACTCTGGATTAGGGTGTCGGCTAAATGCCGTAAATTTAATGTAAATGTAAAGACGTCTTCAGGATAAAGTAAAAAAAACAGCACGTGTCCCACTGTCTCCAGAACCTGTAATACAGAAGTAGACAGCACGTCCACCAAGCTGTAGATGCTTACGGTCGCGTTTATGATGATATATGCTACTCAAAATATTGCGAAAATCGGATTTAAGCAATTTCGGTATATTGAGCGCAGCTCTTTCAAACTACAGCCCTCGCAAGCCGCTGATATACTGGATTTCGTTCCAGTGTATTTGTTAAAGAGACCCTCATCCACACTCAATAAACCACACACGTCAACAAACAGACTCGTTGTGTTTTTTATAATCGTTGAATTTTATGTAAACGAAGATGATTATGTTTCAGGCAGAATATCCACTTAATATCCCTGCTAGGCCGTACCGGTGCATGGCCTGGGCTATTAGAAGCGGGACAGGTAGACGGGGGCCCGGCTCTGTGTAATTCACACCCATGGCCGACAGGGGTCGCTGCCACGCTAATTCTGCTGCGCGCCTGCTGTAGTTCCCCGTCCGTATCGCCAGGCGGCGCAGCGTTACTCCGAAGAGCGGCATCTTTTATTAACGTAAACAGCTTGCGGCGCGGTTTATTAACGTAACAACATAGAGCATATGCAACTTAATCTGATGCTTTATTTCAGAGTTTGCTGCTAATACAAGTCAAAGTCTGCATCCCCGTGAGACCTTTATAGTTGCAGACCTGTTGCGCGGCCATGGCCGGTATACTGACAGCAGTTCTGCAGCAGTACAGCACCGAGGCGAAGGACGTCAGACTCGCCCCGCTGTCCGACTACACATCCTGCGTGGTGCTGGGGGAGCGCGACGGCCCCCGGAAGCCGCTGCTGTTCCTGGCGGCGCTCACCGCGGCCTCCCGCTTGGGGCTCGCCGTCCTCTTCCTCCGGCCGGCTCCCATCGAGAGTCTCCCGGGCGAGCTGCAGGGCGCGCTGGCCAGGCTGAGCCCGGACGCCCTGCAGGTAAGGCGCGCGTGCCCAGTCTCGGTTACGTCATCGGATTATGGTACATGGTATAATGGTATAATGGTATAATGGATAATGGTATATCGTATATTGGATAATGGTATATTAGATAATGGTATATTAGATATATATTGGCTTGGGAACGCCTCGGGATCCCCCCAGAAGAGGTGGACGAAGTGGCCGGGGAGAGGGAGGTCTGGGCCTCCCTGCTTAGGCTGCTGCCCCCGCGACCCGACCCGGAACAG
>JAODKM010000043.1:2700925-2711042 GCA_026780845.1 Petrocephalus sullivani
GGGGGGGGGGGGGGGGGGGTGGCCTGGGGGGGGGGGGGGGGGGGCGGGGGGGGGGTGGTGTGATGAGGAGGAGGCGGGGGGGGGGCTGGGGGTCGGCGGTGGGGGGGGGGGGGGGGGGCAGTTGGTAACCGTGGATACAGTGTTGGCCATGACCCAACTGGGCAGTCAGCAGGAGCAACCACTCTGGTTGTCCGGAGGGGGGTCTTTCATGCCGGTCCCCCGGTTTCCAGAAGACAGACTCTCCGCTCCTTCAAGGTTCTCGGTCATCTTGTCACAGATGATGTCTACAAGTCGCTCAAACACCTGCTTCACATTGATGTTCTCCTTGGCGCTGGCTTCAAAGAACTGGAAACCTGGAAGAGATGAGAGTGAGTGAGACACACAACATGACAGAGAGGGACACACACACACACACGACATGACAGAGAGGGACACACGACGTGGTGATGACAGCTAGGGCAGGGCTGTGGCTTATGACTGTGCAGACTGTGTAAGCAGAAGAGTGCATTACTGCAGCTGTATGGCAGTGGTGTATAATGCGCTGGCTGCAGAAATGCTCACCAAGCTCGTTAGCAAGCCTCTGGCTGTCCTCAGTTGGGATCAGCCTTTCGTCCTCCAGGTCACACTTATTTCCCACCAGGATCACCTGGGTGTTGTCCCACGAGTATGTCTTTATCTGTGTTGCCCTGAGAGGGAGACAATCAAAACAATACCGTCAAATGATGATCAAAAATAATAACTACAAGTGTAATTTGCCACATTCACAGCCTACATACTATATTCCACGATCACACATCTTTCATCAAATAAAAACAAAAAAAACAAGCTAGTTTCCAGACACTGCCACCTAGTGGCAAGGCAGCTCATTTGCACTTAATGGAGATTACTGCTCACCAGTCCTGCACTGCACTGAATGATTCCTGGCTGGTGATGTCATACATTAGCAGAAATCCCATGGCTCCCCGGTAGTACGCTGTGGTTATGGTCCTGTAGCGCTCCTGGCCTGCTGTGTCCTGTCACACCCCAGGGGAAAGGGTAACAGCATTTTTAGGTATGTGCAAAGCTTGGTATATTATAGGTATAAAACATTTGCCTTCAGTGCCACCTTTAAAAAGTATTCTAATGAACCAGAATAACTTGTCAACCAGAATACACCGCACCAGCGTATGGCAGTTGACCGTTAATCCAGCTCAGTTTACCTTGGAAAAAAATATAATAACCTTCATTATGTGCTCTGGGGGTCCTTGGGGATTGATAAAGTTTATCTATCTGGCTGACTGTCAGAATCCAGGCATATTCATGATCTGACAAAATACAGTTGAAGTACCTTTAGCTTAAAAGAAAAAAAAAAACAGCCAAAATAGGTTGTTTAAAAATAAATCTCTAGGGACATGTTTTTCAGCCTTAATGGGTTGGGTCTGTTGTTCTAGGACACAAGATGCAGCATGTTCCTCAGCCCAATTTCTCTTTATCGTTTGAGAGGCTGGGTCATGTTTTATATTCACCAGATTACAGATTTAAAGAATGCCGTTAGAGACGTTAGATTATTTCATTTCAGTTTCCTGTCTGCCAGACATTCTCTCCTCTGTCATCTTTGCAATCTCATTGTATCCAATAAATACGGATGGAAGTATTCCAGTTGAAAAATTCATTTTCTGGGGCCTGCTTGGCCAGGAAAGGGGGCGTGGCTAGCTGACTTTCCACACAGACCGCCCCCGGAACTCGTCCACCTTCGCAGTCGCTCTCCACTCACCCAGATCTGCAGCTTGATCCGCATGTCGTCGCGGAAGACGGTCTTCACCTTGAAGTCGATGCCGACGGTGCTGACGAAGGCCGAGGTGAACGAGTCGTCGGTGTAGCGGAACAGGAAGCTGGTCTTGCCCACACTGCTGTTCCCGATCAGCAGCAGCTTGAACATGTAGTCGAAATTCTGGTCGGCCGCGTCCGTCTGGGAGTCCCGATACTGGCGAGGCTCAACCACCGAGGCCATCTAGGAGCAAAGGGAGAGATGCACCAATGCTACAGTGTCTCCCGTGTATCTTACTTTCAGAGGTGTCAATTCCAGGTCCAGAACGTACAAATCCAGACCAGGATTTTGTGTCAACCAACTAGTTGAGCACTCTGTGACTGTGACTCTTCATGCTCAACTGATTGGTTGAAACAAAATCCTGGTCTGGATTTTTACTTTCTGGACCTGAAATTGACACCTCTGCTTACTTCACAATCAAATAGGATCTCTGTTCCACAAGCTGAGAAGACCTCAATGACTAAACTAAACATGCTCATAAATATATTATACATACACATATGTAAAGCTAATGGGCCAGAGCACTTCCTTCTATGGAGTCTGTCACTATGGAAACGTGTCCAGAACAAAGGGCTAACCCATCAAAAGGTCCTCGAATACATGCTTAGCAGCAGGAGAGATGGGGCCACTGATACCTCCCAAGAATGGAAAACAAAACAGCCCATGATGCATTTTACATCTCACAGAAAAGCTCTTATCGTCTCCCCGTGAATACACAATGCTCATGATAAGAGCCCCGTTTGGCATGCACAAGCTGGGAAGCAGGTTATAAGATATGAGAGGTAGCAAAACTGTAATCGAGGGTAAATGTACAGTCGATTATGCAATGGCAGAGATGCGTTTGCTTGCGATTTCCATCTTTGTTGAGGTATTGTACTGTAGTATTACACCACTGTTGTGAAAGAACGGACTGACCACAAGCCAACACCTTGCAAAACTTGAACGTTTTGAAATGCATCTTGAAGTGTGCCACCCTCCAAGCGGGGGCGGAGAGATGATGGCGGAAAAACGGCAAAGTATCCAACTGAACCCTCAGGTCACAAGGAAAACCAAAATCAAACAAAATGCAGCCTGTCTCCCGCGTTAATTAACCCCCTGCCCACAAGCACAAAAGCTCCTCCAACCATCAAACAAATGAATGGACGAAGTGACTGAAGGGCCGTTTACCCCCCCATCTCAGAAGATAAGCTTCCTGTAAAGCCCGCTCACATGTTACAATAATAATGTTAAATAATCTTCTTGTGAAACAGGGGTTCTGTGAAGCAAAATTATACCGACTTTACTGATGATGAAGTGGGGGCATATTACATAACTCTCCGATGACCGGCGGCTATTAACTTAAAATATTTGCAAGCAATTAAATAATATGGTGTCATGTAAAATGTACACTTTAAGTCACATAAAGAAGTAATTAAAACAGAAGTCAGACGTTCGACCATATCGATGCTCGTGCTGTAATTTACAGACTACACATTCCTCGTTTCCAGTCACTGCGCAGCTTAAGCAGACGGTGAATGGTACCTTCCCTGGAAAAAGTGAAATGCATTAAGTCAGTCCTTGCGATTAGCTGTGGGCCTGCAGGTTCCCCTCCAGGGCAGTGAAAACGACCCGACCCGACCCGACCCGAACCGCAAGTGCCGGCGCGTCTCCCGGCCGCGGACCTGCCCGCAGTTTGCCGTATGATTAGCAATAATGTACATATAGTATTGTAGGAGCGAACATCCGAGCGGAAAGCGACGGGAATACAGACATGAAGCGAGAAACAAGAACTAAGCCGAACTCCTTTCGGCTCTCCGGCGTCATCATGCTTTTTTAAGATCGAGATGGTCAATCTAACACTATGCCCCGTTAAATCAAGACGTTGTTTTTTGTTTGATAAACTTCCATAATCTATGTAATATATAAAAATAATAAAAACGTTTAAGTTGTGAAAAGACGACATCAAACGGTCTTCAACAGCCAGGTGAACCGAACCATTTCGAAACAAATCTCAAGCTCTTATTATTACCTCTTCCGGGCTTTAAGAACAATAACAAGCTCACAAAATATTGGTATTTATAATAAAAACGCACTTTGCAAATCGACTAACCTTCAATGCGGAGTGTATACAAGTCCTCCGGGTTCTGGACAAAGTAAAAGCAAAGCGAGCGGGCTGCAGCGTCGCCTTTCCGGCCGGTTTCCTCTCGGGCGAAGCGCCGCGCCGCCGGAATCGCACGGCGCAAATAACCCGCATAAATCACCGGCTTTACTAGGATGTCCGCAAGGGAGCCGGACGACCACAGAGACGGGGGCAGCATGGCAGGGCGGCGCGCCTCTCCCCCCGCTGATATACCCGATCCCTATAGTAGCCTACTTCTTATTTATAGACCAAAACATGCACACGACCGTAATCTCAGCACTGTCCCGTGTGAAGTTCCAAGCAAGTTTCACTCGAACTGCAAGGAAATTTACCATTAGATATAAACATTCCAGGTGTTAACGTGTTCGGATGGACTCGAAACTAATGTTTTAATAAATAATATAGATTTTAGCCCATATTAGATGTTCCCAGTTCCCGGTCCGGGGTCAGTACTCCACAATATTGCAATTGGTTCATTACAGAAATTAACTGTGTATTTCCATATGTTTTGCATCTCATGTTCTCACGGTCAGTTCGTATCTGAGGAGATGGAAGCGCTTAAATAAAGTTATAGGTTATTAAACACAAACGATCTGCCGGAATCTCCCCCCGGCCTTTTTACCCGGCAGGGACATCAAAAAGTTAGGCACGCTTAGTCTGGACTGCTTTAACCAACAATTTAGGCCTATAGATGGTACACTAGTCCACACTAGGAGATATGTGGCTAAAAAGCATTTTTAAAAGCCACAAAGAGCAGTGTAGAGTCAAAAGAGATTAGTTATGTTTGAGTTTGAATATCAAATTCCAATGAAATCAACGGTATTAATATTAACACTGACAGAAACATCACACAACTGGGTCAACCCATCGCTTACAAGACCATACCATACAAATAAGAAGGTACAGGGTGGTTCATGGGATATTACAGCCCCCCCCCGAACAGACACCCACGGGGCACTGTCCAGCTTTATGGGCTTTATGAGGTGTACGCGGTTTGCCTGTGCTATTTACACATGTTTATACACGCCCTTATGAGGTTTGCGCAAAAAAATTGATTTGGCAAAGACACAATGAAACTTGCTGGTCCTGATGCAAATATTATGAGACCCATATTTATGATGTAAGTCAGCTCACTTCACTCCATCAATAAACCATATGTAGAAGGGCCACCACCTCTAGAAAAGGTCAGACACATCACTGGAGATTACTTCTTAAATCTATACTGGGGGTCTGATTTTAATGAAAGTGAATGAGAACACATTATAACTAGTTATATTCCTGGTTTAATTGACCAAATAGGGTTAAATAAATAAGTGATTTAGTGCAGTAATAAATAAAAATATGGCAATGTTATTGCAGACAATGCAAAAGGATGTATATCGCGTCATACAATATAAATCAACGGCAGGAATGTTGGGTTTGCAGCTTGGGTATCGTCAAGCCCAAGTATTTTAGCCCAGATGGCCTCGATGCCAATCTTACTTCACAAAAAAAAAGTCAAGCCCCAGGTAAACTTGACTTAGCCCCTGGTCTTTTCAGTAGCTAGAAACTAGGTTTCCCATATTTTTTTCATAACTGCAGTTCTGGGTTTTGTCCAAGGGGTGGCGCTATAGTGAATGCAGAACTATTTCCCAGCAGACTTACTGTCCTGTCAAATACAGAGATATTTGTTTTGAGAGATTTTGAACATTTTTATCTGGTAGCACTGCTGAAGGTGTAAATCAAGCTTCCCCAATTCTGGTCCTGGAGGGCCAGAATCCTACACAGTTTGTATTGTAGACTTTCCAGTTCAAACACACCTGGTAAGTAGTTGATTAAAGTATCTGTTGAGCAGGGAAATCTGCAAACTGTGCAGAATTCTGGCCCTGGACAGGAACTGGGGAACTCTGGTGTAAATGTTACCCCTGGCTCTGTGTGTATGATTTGCATGTTCCAGCCCATGTTTCAGAGGGTTTCTATCCAAAATCCAAAAACAGGGAGTTAGGTGAATTTGTCCCGCAATGGACTGGCAAAATGTCCAAGGTGTCCCCTAACTTGTGCCACCTGAGCTTTGAAGCTTTAAGCTCAACGCAACCCTGTGCTGGATAACTGCGTATGGGGGAGACCCACTCACTGGGTACCGCAGCAAGACGGCCGTAACATTCTCAGCCATGCCTCTGAGTTACTGGAGGGAAACCCCAGAAAGACATGCTTTCAGCTGCCTGCAATGTGGATAGGTTCAATAACAGAAGTGAAATCAGCAGAACACATTTTCCATGCCAAAGGAAATGCATTTATTGTGATATGAAGTTCGAAGGTCACACTTACTTTAGCACTTTGAGAAGCACCGCTGTCTAATTAACAGGATGAAGCTACAATACAGCGCCAACAGTGAATTAGCATATAAGAGACAGACGTCTACACACCACCGGGAAACCACTGGGGTGACTCAGACTGCAGCTGGTCAATGTCCACCTAAGCACTCAATGGTCAGATGTTAAGTATATATGTATCATAGGGAACATGATAAACATAATAATAATAATAATAATAATAATAATTATAAGTGCTTTGTAGTATAACATCTAGTGAGTGTAAGACATGTCTTTATATTTGTAAAAAAAAAAGATCTCTTGCTTTTAATGACTAATGAATACACGATATTCTGTACAACATTTACAGTTTCAGAAAAATACATACAATCTAGAATGCAAACGTAGAAAAGTTCTCTATAAACAAAACAAAAAAAGCAATATCGGACGTGTGACAATCATGACAAACTGAAAACGGGAAAAAAAAAACAACAGAACAAGCACAAAAAACCGACAGACTAGAGTTTGTTCAGTGTTGTTAAATCACTCCATAGCCATTCACTGGTGGCTCTTTCCTCAAATGAGAATGAGAATTTTTTACTCTGTTGTAGCAGGATAGCTTGTCATCTTGCAGGTTAATTACTGTGTAGGACTGATGTGACGCTCACATCGCCACATGTAGTATCGGCTACCGTCTCCCGTCTCCCGGCAGCGATTACCGCGGTACCCTGGTTTACAGGACTCAAGATTTTTTGCAGTCGTTATTTTAATTCGGGCAGCTGGCTCCCCCATGAGGCTTCGTGGCTTCACATTTTTGCCTAGTCACATTTTACTATTAAAAATATATATTTCTGTGTCCTGTAACATTTACATCCCCTCAAAGTGAACGAACACACAGCCTGTCCTCCGCTGTGGCTGTCATTACTCCGAGTCTGCCCACAGACACCCTGCAGCCGACACAGTGCCGCCAGGCAACACATTAAAGGTCCTTGCCGCACAATATTCGTTCGTTAACGATTTAGTTTTCTTTATGTGTTGATTCGTCTCCATACGTGGGTGGACAGGATTGTTTATTTTCTTTTTAACTCTACTGACTTTTGTGGGTTATTTTCCACGTCTGTGTTTTCTGGGAGTTTCCACGTGGATCCCTGGAAACCTCCTTAGAGCCCATCTGTAATCCTGTCCCTGACCTTTCTTAAAGCCTTCCTGTAGTGATGTTATGTCATTTACAAATGAACTGAGTTCAATATGGACTGTAATAGACGGAAACGTAAATTCACACAGATGACAAGTGACAGCGGGGAGGTGATGGGGAGAGATTCCAAGCAGGCCTTGTCCTGTGTGGGGAACCAGACACATTATTATGGCTAGGCGTAGCTACAGCAAGCATACAGCTAGCTATTATTATTATTATTATTATAAGGGTGTGTATATGTGAGACTGTGCCCAATTCAGTACTGTCAGTAAATCCTTCACCGACAAAAACAGCACGCTCAAGTGAGTTGAAGCCACTTCGGTCCTGATTTTGTGACGATCGAGAAACTGACATGTAACTATCCGGCGCTTTGCTTTGGAGGTGTTTTGTCTGTGTACGTCTGACCCTCCACTCTCTTTTTTATGAGTGACCACAAAAAAAAGACGGATTAAGGAAAGCTGGACTTGTGTGGAACCTCATAGTAACCCACCTGCAGGTCTGTGCAGCCCCTCCATCCGCCACCAGAGGGCAGTGTGGAGGCTCTAGCTCTTGATTTCCAGAATAGAGGGGTTGTGTTCCAGAATAGCCAGAATGATCTTGTCCATGTACTGCCTCAGGCGAAAATTAATCTCCTCCTGCTCCTTCAGGGCATCCACTAACTGAGGGAAACATCAACATCTATCACAGTCACATGAGAAGGTTCAGATTTACCCCACTCACGTAGCTGGACAGGAACACCAAAGTCCCATGTGCACCCTCTGTATGGCTCATGCACGGTCCCCAAAGTGCATCTTACCTCATCACGGGAGGCGCTGTCAATCTCAGCAGCTAGTGACTGCACCTTAGTCTGTGCCCCAAACAAGCTCTTGGCCTCATACATGCCGAGACTGAGGATCTGACCATTAAGGTCGTCGTTTTGGTCCCGCAGCTTGTAGTTATCCTGCAAGAGCGGTTATGGGAAGGTGTGGGCGGATGCTGGCCTGCCATTGGCCGGGCGAGTCGCTGTGTGCTGGACGCCGCGTGTGCGCGGTACGGCACCCACCTGCTTGAGGCGTCTGGCTTCATGTTCCAGTTCGATCTCTCGAGCTCTGGTACTTCGGCCATGACCCGGCTGCTCCATCTCCAGCTTGAAGAACTGCAGGTGCTCCAGTTCCCTCCTCAGGTCCTCAATCACCTGGGCATCCAGTCACAGTAGGGATGGTGCTATGGTCACCTTGAGCGTGGAGTAACATCTGAATCTGCGCACCATCAGAAACATGAACGTTCACCTCATGCATGGCCTCCTTTTCCTTCTGGAACTGGTGCCTGTTCTGCCACAGCTTGTCCATGATGCTCCTGTACAGATCCATCTCATCCTTCAGACGAAGACTGGTGTCCTCCAGTCTGTCGGACATGCGCTGTTTCTCCTGCACACACACACACACACACTCGAGAACTGGTAGGAAGAAGAAGGTTTTGGCAAGACGGTGGCGACGTCCTCGATGCAGGGAGACCGAGCGAGCACCTGGTCCAGCCGTTCGGTCTGCGACCTGAGCCTGCACACATTCACGGTCATCGCTCCGTTTTCATCCTCCAGCTCCTGCACTCTGTCAGAGGAGAGAAGCTTATGGCACCAGCTCCCCCGACAGCGTTCGGCTCCGGCGTTCATCGGAGGCGGGCCCGGCCGCTACCTGCTGTTCAGCAGCTCGATCTCCACTCGCTTGTCTCTCTCCATCTTGCTGTAGGTCTCACGGTGCCTCTGGAGCTCATCCCCCATCGCCTGCTCTGCCCACACCTCCTGGTCCTTCACCTGCTCCTCCAGTTCATGGACCCTGTTTTTTAATGTAGACGAAATTGCAAAAACAGATGTTTGTTTTGTTTTAAAATCCAACATACCTCATTAAAACATTAAAACTCATGTTTACCCACCTAGGCACACGCTTTATGCAGTAGACATACGTGAACATACCTGTGCACGAGCTGCGTGTTCTCCTGCCGAAGCTTGGATCCCAGGTCGCCACTCAGCAGGCTGTCATTCTCCAGCTCGGTCACTTTCTTCTCCAGGTAGCTCACCTGGAGAGAAGCAGGAGCACAGAGTCAAGTGGGAGTTCACTCCAAAAATTCTTCTTAAACCGGTCCATGTATGTACCTTCTCGGTGATGTCAACATCAGAGTCAACGCTGTCGTGAAACAAGTCTTCGGTGCTGCCATTACCGCTGCTAAAGTTACTGCTGTGGAAGAGCTGCCTGAAAGGAGAGGGTCACATGGTCATAGGAAAGGGGGAGGGCAGGAAAGGAGGAAGCGCCTGGGAAGTGTCAGGGAAGAGCAGGAAGCGTCTGGGAAGTGTCAGAGAAGTGCAGGAAGCGTCTGGGATGTGTCAGGGAAGAGTAGGAAGCATCTGGGATGTGTCAGGGAAGAGCAGGAAGCGTCTGGGATGTGTCAGGAAAGAGCAGGAAATAAGGAAGTGTCTGGGAAGAGCAGGAAATGTCAGGGAGGAGCAGGAAAGGAGGAAGTGTCAGAGAATAGCAGGAAATAAGGAAATGTCAGGGAATAGTCAGCGAAGAGCAGGAAAGAGGGAGTGAAGAGGCAGTGATGAAAAGAAATGGAGAAAGTCTGGGAAAAGCAGGAAATGAGGATGCACCAGAGAAGAGCAGGAAATGAGGATGCACCAGAGAAGAGCAGGAAATGAGGATGCACCAGAGAAGAGCAGGAAATGAGGATGCACC